>LGRX02009299.1:0-22132 GCA_001247695.2 Cymbomonas tetramitiformis | reverse complement strand
CGCAGGGGTGCACCAAGGGGTGCACCAAGCATGGATGCAGTAGGGTGAGACACAAGACGGGTCACGCAGGGGTGTACCAAGCATGAATGCAGTAGGGTGGGACACACGACGGGTCAGGCAGGGGTGCACCAAGGATGATGAATATTGATCGCGAGGATGGCCTTCATCAGCTTCAGGCATCCCTTGCAGATCACCGCATGCAGTGGATGGGACTCGTCTTGTACATGCACCCCTGAGATCGCCCGCTCCATGCATTCCCCCTCCCACCCTCAGTGCCCCGGGTGACCACCCTAAGGATCTCAACACCCAGAAGCCGAAGGTGACGAGCATCAGTGCAATGTTCCATCCATTTTCCTAGCAAGTAACAGCGGGCTCTCTTCAGCCCGCCTGCCGTCGACCTCTACAGGTGGTGGCCTCACAACGGGCACTCGGAGACGACCAAAACCACTCTGCATGCATCCTGCACGATTGCCGCTTGCGAAAGTCGCGGATGATGGCAAGGGCAGCACAAAGTGTACGGGATTGGGGGTGGGGAAGAGTGGCCAGCGGAGAGCGGCGTGCCTTGAACCACCACTAGCACCGAGTCCAAGCAGTGAACGGCGCGAGGGCGCCCGGATAGCGAGATGGCGCAGAGTGGGGCACGAAACGGGGCAGGGGGCGCCCGGATAGCGAGATGGCGCGGAGTGGGCAGGGGGCAGGGGCGCCCGGATAGCGAGATGGCGGAGGTAAACGAGCAGGGCAGAAGCGCCCGGATAGCGAGATGGCGCGAGTGGGGCACGAACGGGGCAGGGGCGCCCGGATAGCGCGATGGCGCGGGTGGGGCGAACGGGCAGGAAGCGCGGATAGCGGAGATGGCGCGGATGGGGCACGAACGGGGCAGGGAGCGCCCGGATAGCTAGATGGCGCGGAGTGGGGCACGAAACGGGGCAGGGGGCGCCCGGATAGCGAGATGGCGCGGAGTGGGCATGCAAGGAAGGAAAGATACGCAGCGTGCGGAGGTGCGTCATACAAAGGGGGCAGCAAAGATGGCGAGAGACGCAGGCGTACAAGATGGCAGCAGGGTGCGGAGCGTGCCGAGGAGCGCGGGCAGAACTTGCGGCACCAACGGAACATCCTGATCCCCATACCAACCTCATCCGCAGTCACGATTCACCGGATCCTCATACCACCCTCATCCGCAGTCACGATTCACCGGATCCTCATACCACCCTCATCCGCCGCAGTTTCGCACCGGATCCCCCTCATACCACCCTCATCCACAGTCACGATTCCTCGGATCCCCATACCACCCGTATCCGCAGTCACGACCCACCGAATCCTCACACCACCCCTATCCGCAGTCACGATTGCCCGGATCCATACCACCCTTATCCGCTGTCACGATACACCGGATCATCATCACCGCACCATCCGCAGTCACGATTCCCCCGGATCCTCTTACCACCATCATCCGTCAGTCACCCCGGATCCTCATACCACCCTCATGCAGTCAATTCACGGATCCTCCTTACCACCCTCATCACAGTCACGACCCGGATCCTCATACCTCATCCACAGTCACGGACCCACATCCTCATGCCACCCTCATCCACAGTCACGATTCACCGGATCCCCATACCACCCTCATCCGCGGTCACGATTCACCGGATCCCCACTGTGTCAAACCCTCATGGCAATCCCCACTGCGCAGAGCACATGTGGCGACCCCCGTGGGCACGACTGCTTCCCCCCCTGGCAAAACAAAACAAGCCCCCATGGACACACACTGCTCCCCCTGCCAAAAAACAAAACAAGCCCCTCCCCGTGGACATACCTGCTCCCCCTGCCAAAAACAAAACAAGCTCTCCCCCATGGACCACACCTGCTCCCCCTGGCAAAACAAAACAAAATCTCCCCATGGACACACCTGCTCCCCCTCGCACAACAAAACAAGCCCCCCCCCATGGACACACCTGCAGGGTCTTGTGATCGCTGCCGAAGCCGAAGCACACCAGGCTGCACAGCGCCTGCAGCAGCACCAGCCCATGGAGGTTCCCCAGTCCGCACCGCCATGTCAAGGCTAAGCGCCAAGAGCGTCAAGGTACAAAGGTGCGCCAACAAACCAGGGCAGAGCACTGTTTCTGCACAGAAGCAGAGGTGGGTCGCATAAGCCGGGTCGCATGCAGAGCTGCGTTTGCTGCGTGAGCCAAAGACAGAGCCTGCTTGGGACACAAGCGAAGAAAGGCAGGGCCTGGCGCCACGCGCCTCCCAGCCTTGCAGCAGGAGGGGTACTAACAAGGAAGCGCCCTTTTGGGCACCGCGCTTCGCCGCGAGGAATTCAAACTCAAACTCGGGAGAGGCAAGGAGCGAAAGAAACCTTCAAGCAAAAGCGCCACCGCTCGCACACGGCCATCAACTCCGCTGGGTCCACGCTGGCGCTCGGGGTCAGCATGGCAGGTATACCCTGCGTTGCAGCCCGCGGGGTTGTCTCAGGAGGAGGAAGGGCAGCCCAGAGGTGCTGATGCTCAGCCTATGCTGGACATCACTTCGGCTGTTGGTACATGAAAGGACTCTTTTCTCGAAGGCCCGGCACGCGGCCCAAGGGAGTGAGAGAGCGCTTTGGACTCAGAAAATGGAATGCAGTGGCAAATGAGGTTCATCGGCAACGCGCGGAAACTACAGAGGACTACAGAACAACATAGTGAAATTGATATTGATATCGATAGTAAGCTGAACAAATACCTAACAAACAAGGATTTCTGTATGATATACAGAAGAGTTAAATGTCCCTAACGGCGCTCCAGCGTGTGAATGCAGACGCAACTCTGAGATGAGCGCCGAGGTGGCGAAAGGAGGCCAGCTCAAGTGGGTGTGCCAAGGAGGAATGGGAAATTACCTGGAACATAATTTGCGTGTCAGCTTGCCATTGTGACCACAAAGGCGTAAATAGCTGGGAGGTGACCTGTCGCCTCCCAAGCCGCTCGTTCCGGTCATCCAAGCAATAGCGAATGCATGCGTGTCATATGATTGTAGCGCAATAGAGAACGCCCAAGTGCGGTGGAAGCAGCGCCCGACTTGCTCCCTCAAACAAACCGCCAGCCAAAGTACAGCGGAAGGCAGGTTGGCTGGTGGCCCGCGGATCATCGGGGCTGCACGAGAAGCACAGCGGAAGGGAGGTTGGCTTTCACACCTCCGCGAAGGCCTTCTGATCGTGGTTAAGGCGCTTGGTCGACAGCTCTTTTAGTACGCGATGCAAGACTAGGTAGATGCGCTGATTCAGCAGGACGTCCGCAGTCGCTAGCTGCCCGAGGAGGTCGCCAAATAGATTGGGCCTGTCGACACGCAAAGCCCCATACCATAAGTTCAGAGAGCTGACGAGACCTGCATCTGATATGGAACCAGATGGAATTCGCGTGTACTGCAGCAACCCGAAGGATTGTTGTGGGGTCTTACAGAAGGTTCTGCTCACCCGGGAGCCTCAGATTGCAAGGAACCCGATCAGAGACAGCCAAGAAATAGCTGAAGGCGGGAGTAGTGTGTATATCGCTTTGGCGACAACGCTCGTATTCCATTGAAGTGTACGGAAAGAGCAGGGAAGGTGTTGAAGTGGCAGGTGTCCGAACGTACCACTCTCGGGGGTAATCAAAGCGTGCTATTTTCGCGATAAGCAAGGCCACTTGTATGGCAATCTGTGATAACTCAGCAGATCAGATCAGTAGTGCGTTTAAATCGTGTCGCGCTCAGTCATCACAGAAGCTTCACCTCTAGTGGGGGGGGGCACACTGAGGGAGCACAAAAAAGAAAACGCCATGTGCTCCTTCGATATGACCGAGAATACGTATTCTAAGCTCTCAAATAAAAAACCAGAATACCTGTTGTGTATCTTCTCTGATGAGCTGAAGAACTCTAACGCGCAAACCTGCCTTCTCCTCGGCGCTAAGCCCCCTGCGACGACAGTTTTCGGGGGATCATTGACCCATGGCGATAGGTGATCTGAGTCAAAGCAAATGAAAGCAATGGGTCGTACGTTTTGGTTCCACTTCGCCAGTTGTGACGAGAACTCCATTGGCGATTGATTGTATTCTTGAAATAAACGCAAGCTAGCCACCTTACGTCATGGACGGCCTCTGATCTGTTGGCAATAATTGCCTGGCACACGAAAACCACGAGGAGATTTTCCACACATTAACCTTCAGTGTGTTGTCATCAGCTCGGTGAAAAAACTGGCGAAATTGCTATGCCAACTGAGGATAGGTCACGCACCGCCAAGCAGGTGCAAAATCCAGGACGCGCTTCGAGAGTGGCAAGACCTTCTTCCGCAGGTTTTCCGACAGCTGGATTTGGGTCCAACGCTCGTCCTAGGCATTCATACAGAGGAGCGATATCTGCCTCTGTCATCGGTGCTGCCATCGTCGGTACCAGGTTGGATTTTTTTTTTTTGCAAATAATACCTTGGTTAAAAGTATTTTAAAGTTAACCGACGCGACGTTTCCTTTCGCTTTCAGAGAGGGGTGAGGATTCACGTTCGATGTGGAAAACAATAACATAAAACTTCAAAACTACTTTTTTTAAGGTAAAATAAATCAACCATGTAAAATAATTCTAAAAGTTAGATTTTGAAGTTAGATTTTGACTCATGAAACCAGATAGCTACTGTAGATAGCTAGATGCAAGATGGTAGATGGCTACTCTTGTCCCCAGAGTTTCTCCGAGCGCGACCGCTGCGCGGCCGCGAGGGTCGACGTTACAGTTTGATCGAAGAGGCTCGGAGAAACTTATGGACCCCACATCCCACAGAGCTACAAACCCTAAATTTCTATTTTCGTCCATAAGGATAAGCTCTCGGAACAAGAGTACGTAGCTAGATACAAGATAGCAGATCGCCGAGAAGCCGACGCGACGCGACGCGAGCACAGGACACAGGACTGTCACACAATCGAGAATCGAAAATGGGAAAATCCAAATCCGAAATCGTAAATCGGCCCAAAAGGGTCCTTAACACTGGACTGTAAAATCAATTAATTCGGCCTCTACAGTGTTAAGGGCCCAAAAAGGGGGGGGCAAAATTTTTTAAAACTTTCTAGAAAATTTTAAAATCGAATTTTTGAAAAACTTTTCGCGCAAGTGTAGCCGGGTGCGGTGAACTCTGCACCCTTTTCGGTTTGGTTTTGGCTCACAGTTGTGAGTTGACATGACAGTGAACACAAACCTCGTCGTGTCTCTAAAGAAAGAATCTGCTTCACAGTCACCCAAAAAGCAGCTTTGTTTCAGCTATAGCCTGTGATATTGTCAACTCGTGCATATTGTCATTTTAATCCGACACTGGTGCCGATCGCGGCAAAAAATTCTTTGTTTCCCCTCGACGTGCAAAACGAGTGTAAGTCGTGTGTAGCACTCTTTAGTATACTGCCCTCATAGGGATGACAGCTGCAAGCGAGCTCCTAGACGAAGCAGTCGCAACTCCACCTTTTTCTCCACCAGACGCCCAAAGTCATGACTTACCATCCCTACTTCCTTCCTTTCATGTACTTGCACAGACGGGAAAGGTCGAAGATGTATTAGCCAGGCTGGAAGGTGGGGAGAAAGTCGACCAGAGGGACAAGGTGAATTCTGGCTCACCTTTTTCTGCATCAGTTGGGTTAGTGTTGTCACATTCAAGTTTCTTCTTTCCATTTGGTGTTTTTTTTATTATCCCATAAAGATGAGAGCATACTGCAGCACAGGGATGGCGTTTCCTGAGTTCGACGCTGGGTGGGTGAACTAGAAACACGGATTTTCGTACGCGTGCTGGGAATGATGCCGAAACACTTAAAACACGAACGCATTCCGAAACAGGCACATGCACATACGAGTCTCAAGAGGAGAGCCGTATCTTTTAAAGCAGCACGTTAGGGCGCAGGAGGAATACATGCGCTGGGGAATTCAAGGACTTGATATGCGGGGACCGCGCATACGTTTAAAGTTGAAGTGTAAGTTAAGATTCTGAGAAACTTTGGAACCTAGATCCACCCTAAACTTCCGGGAGAGGTTTGTGTGCTGCAGCAAGGCCACACAGCTCTGCACTGTGCCGCAGGTCAGTCTAATACGCTTCCGGGCAAACCAGCTAATAAAACCCGAACCGGCCTGAAAACCCGACCTTCTACGACATTTATCCCGTTGTGATATACGGCTCGGTAAAGCAGTGTATTGTTTTGAAGCACTTGCATGCAACACAAAGGGGTTTCGATCTCTACAAGCCCCAGGCTTCTCAAAAGATTCCGTGCCTGGGTCCATTGTTCTTGAGGAGCGCCAAACTGCAGAGTTTGGTTCTTGCGCTTGAACGATACATATTCTGCTGCGGGATACGTGTCTTGCTGACAGTGCAACGTGCTGCACTGCGAGTTTATTCCCAGTTGCTCTGTTGAGTGGTTTGTGCAGGGTTCAACCAAGTGAAAATCGTGGAGCTGCTGTTGGTGTGGGGCGCCGATGTTGAAGTAAAAAATGATGTGAGAACTCATGTCGCGGAATAATATCACCGCCTGTTAGTTGGTTTCCGCGAGTTTCTTATCGTCACCTTAGTGCGAGAAGAAAGGTCTATCTTGGTCTAAGGTCTAAGTATTTTGCTTCGGTGCCGCAATCGATGCCGCAAACTAAACCGCCCTTGTGGCGGCGGAACATATGAAGTGCACGAATCAGTCGATGGTTGAGCTATTTGTTCGCTTCGTGCCAGATGGGATATACGCCACTACACGTGGCTGCGCACAACGGGAAGCACGAGGTGGTGAGCACTCTTCTTGCCAATAACGCAGATGTTATGGCAACCGACCAGGTGATATTATCTGCAACCACACGCTTCAAGCCCTCCCCTACTCACGCACTTACAGGTGTGGGCATACAGACAGATAGCCGTGTGGGAACGCGGCTGGCTTATGGTCTCGGGTACACCTCGCATATCAGTGTGTGTTACGAGAGCGCTTCCGCGGAAAATGTGTTTCGCTTCATCAGTACTGACAGAAAGAGGCTGCGCTGTGTTACATTCTCAGAAGGGACAGACGCCGTTACAAGTCACCAAACAAGACGACCCGGCGGTATGTTTCCCTGTGAAACGCATGCGCACCCGTTCGTTGCCCTTCCTTGCAAACCTGGTCTCTTCCTGCATAGCCATCGCGGTTACGCCGCAACCCAACCCGTCGCATCTCGCGTATATGGAACGGTGAGAAACACAGTGAAGGACGTTTTATGTATCGAGTAAGTCTAGCTCCGGCAACCGCGAAACTTTACAACAACTCTTATTGTGTTGTTCTTGGTCGAAAGCAATAAACCGTTTTCCTGCCGTAGAGCGCACATCTCCGTGCGCTGATGTCGTTTCCGTGGTACGATCTTATACAGGAGAAACCGGACCTTCAGAACGGTCTAGACAATCTGGAGTCTCCCGATGGGCAGGATGGCCTGTCGAAGGTGAGCAAGATGCTGCTCGAAGCAAGTAAAGAGGCCGAAGCCATTAATGAAGTGAACAAGATCCTTGAGCGGGAGAAAAATGGGCCACGGTGTGATTCGCCCTTTCGTTGGTTGCTTAGATCGAGAACCCCAAAGAGTAGTGGCATGAGTCTTAGAGGAGATGAGGAAAGTGAGCGTATTGTGTACGAGTTTATGGAGGAGAACGAAAACGGAAGACCCATTGTAACGCCTATAGGCCCACCGCGGGACGAAGATCTTAAGGAAGTCGACCAGATGTTGCAGGAAGTTGGCACCCCTAAAAAGGGGGTCAAGAGGGATGCAAGCTTAACTTAAGGTGTGAAATAGAAGACAACCAAGCTGATGCCTGTAGAAAATGAATAACCTTAGCTTTTCTTTAGACAAATGGACCAGTAGTAAGATTGTTTTTGCAGTTTGTAAGCCTTGGCTGATTGCCTGGCCCCACACTTGGTATATGATAAAAACTAACTTAGACTTTCCAAGGCAGCAAATAGTCTCAAATTTTATAAATAGGGAGTATTGTACTGCATCGAAGAGACAATATAAATCAGTATTTCCTCATCTTGGATACCAACCACTCATCTTAATGAGTACTTTCCCGGTCAAAAATCCTTCGATGAAATTGTCAATCTCGTGCATAATGCAAATTAAGTCTTCTGTAAGCATGCCCTTTACATGCACCCGCATCTTGGCGTACCACCTGCGCCAGCGCCTTACCGCGGGGCCCGATGTTCCGCGCCACGCCAGTACTTCGGCGTGCTAGCGCCACCCCCTAAATCCCGTGCTGCGATGGGGCTTGGCACGATGCGCGGCAACTCCCAGGGTGGTGGAAGTTTTGTGAATCGCGATTTTGAAGAACTGAAGTCATGGTCGCAGAAGTTTGGTGAATCGTGATTGTGAGGAACTGAAGACGCGGTCCCAGAAGCTAAAACTGCCAGACTTCTTACCCCATCAGCGAAAATGGCCTACACTTACCCGAGGAAGGAATTTGCCTTTAGTATTTATAGGTGGGTGCGGAGGTGTTTGACATCATATTGCTCGTGCCCACGTACGCGTGTGCACCGTAAACATTTGGCCGCCAATTACTGATCTACTCGCGCGCTGGCGCCAGGTATACGGCGACAAGCGGAACGCCGACAAGTACTACGGTATTAGAAGTGCGGTGGAAGGTAGGTGGCGCCAGAGAAGTACGCCAATATGTAATTGAATAAGAGCGCTGCCCGAAAAATACTAATTGCCCCAACAGGCGCGCCGCAAGAAGGCGAGAGTTGAAGCGCAAGTAAGTACTGTCTCAAAGGAGACAAAGGCTCACGTAAACGTTCGCAGAACGCCCTATGATACCATTTATTGCAGGGTGCACTGCAACTTGTTTCAAGTTCGGATCTTTATATTTCTATATATGTCTATAACTGAATCACTCTGGGGTGATACAGTTAAAACTTACAAGGCAAAATACACTGAGCTTTCCCGGCTCAGTTACTCAAATAGCTGTAACACAGCTTTCTACTGATCTACAGCTATGTCATAGCACAGGCTATCATAGCATATCATCCGGCATTTTTTCGCGGCCATACGTATTTGCCCTAGTACATAGACACTCGCTGCTCCCGCTTCGCGTCTCCGGGTCTTCCATCCGCCCCCGCTCCGCTCGTACTCGCGCTCGAGAGGCCGGATCGGGGGGGGAGTGAATGCGGTGGAGACAGCCCTTGCGAGAGGCAGTCTAGCCCATCTCCCGCACCAGAAAGATCGCCTGCGCCAGAACTGGCGAGAGGCAGTCTATCCCATCTCCCTCACCAGAAAGGTCGCCTGCACCAGACCTTGCGAGAGGCACTCTATCCCGTCTCTCGCGCCAGAAAGATCGCCTGCACCAGACCTTGCAAATTCCCTTTAATTTCTATATACATCCCAACTACTTCCGCATCAGAAAGATCGCCTGTAACAGAACTTGCGAGAGGCACTCTATCCCATCCCCCGCATCAGAAAATCGCCTGTAACAGAACTTGCGAGATGCGATGCGATGCGATGCGATGCGTTGGCTTGTCATAGAGGCTATGTGTTATAGTGGCTTCAAGATCTTCGAAGTTTGGTGACATCATGATTTCAAGTTTTGAAACCATTCCATTTATATAGTCGGTACATATTGTACAGTGTGGTAAACGACTACACCTTAAGTAACAGTATGCTACATAAACGCAGTACGATAAGTCAGAAAAGGCTTCACCTTACGTAGGTGTCATAGTGGCGTCAAAACTTGCCGATTTTCTAAAGAGGGGGACACATCTAAAGACCCCCCCCCAATATATACCGTACTTCGTGTAACTATAACACTGCGCTAGCGTCTGGCGCGAGGTCACAAACGGTGACGTACGACGCCGTCGTGAAATCCAAAACCCCAAAGAACATGCTTGGTCTGCTGTTTGATTCCTGATTTGAACCTCAGGATATCAAATAAGAGAGCAGCATTTTAGGGTGTCCCTATAATTATTCCTCGAAATCCTAGAGGTAAATGCCGAGGTTCTGTGAGCGGAAAAGTACCTCGGAAATGTGCCAGGAGACAAGTGGCAGGTGAAAATGATGACCTTGTGGCATGCTTAAATGATGCTAATCTAGAAGACCAACAACGTATAATGTCCTACGGTATTTCCCTTCGCCACACACGACGTTACTGTTCACACTCCAGATATATCTCAGCTCTCAGCAACCAAAGCGCAACAAGTCTCTCCTGGCGCAGGTCCTGCCGAGACATGCCAACATGCAGTTGTCTGGTGAAATATCAGTTGACCCAAATATATCAGAGGCATCCAGGATCACCCGGATAAACGCGCTCAACCCATCAAGACGCCCGAGCCAAATGGATCAAGATCTCTCTAAACACCCATGAAAAACTTCAACATTATGACCTAGAAGGATGCACCTACCGTTGTATCCATCAAAGTCTTTTCAAGGCCCTTGATTTCCGCTATGGCTCACAATGGATTTGTCATGAGCAAGCGAGCACATAGCTAATCTTGCAAAACTGCACACACCGTCTGTGCAGCAGAGGCATAATTTATAATGACATCCGCATATAAATGTCTGCGCCAAAAATGATGCTGCACACCAAAAAATTACCTCAACTGTGTGGTCATCAAGATTATGAATGTTTTGGGCAAAGGGGGCTAACTCACACATCCTAAAAGCATTTCCCCTTTCCTCGTGTGCATAGGACTTATCAAAGCGTTATAACCGAAATTTTGGTCTGTCAGAGGGGTAATTCTTGCGGAAGTATTCTGCCACAAAGCCTTCGACAACAAATAATTGCCACATCACCATCAGAACCAAATTAATCTGAACAATGACCCATAATCCCATCCGAAATTCGAATGACATGGCAGCTGAAGTTGACCCGCCCTCCTCCTGAAAAGCATACAATGTCCCACGAGCACACGCGTGCTACTCAGGGGGAATCTGGGTCTCTCACAGAGGTAAGCCACCGCATATCAATATGGAACCCAGGTGCAAGAAATATTTGGGACCTGACAAAAGCCACCATTGGAAATGCTCAAAGCTAAAGGCTGCGGTGCAGTTGTGATGCCATGAACGGATCAATGCACGCAAGCATGGCAAAACTGCCTCCCGTAATCTTCAGATGCAGCACAGGGTATGCTGCGTGCCAACCCTTATCATCAACTGCGTGGGCATGTGGTGGAATTTGACACACTGAGTGGGGCTAGTGCGGTCAGTGGGCAGGGGTGGGCAGCGTCTTGAGTTTCGTTGACAGTGGAATGCAGCGGGTGAGTGAGCGATCATATTGGGCGTCCATAACAATGAGATTGTCCATGCCCCAATTTCAAAGGAATCGACACAAATGTTAGCTTCCCTGCTGTACGACGTGGCATAGCACATATCTCACCTGGTAACGTGCCCACACGCTAGAGGTTGTGCCCTCTTTATTGAACTGCTCGCTCGCAATGTGGAAGGTCTGCGTGAAGTCACTGGAGTCGCTGAGCAGGAGTGACGTGGTGATCGCCCACAAGCCGGCCCAGAACAAGCATAGCAACCAGTTGTGCCATACCGCCTTACGGAAGGTGCAACCGAAGGTGAAAATCCCGGCAGCGGTAACGAACTCGAAATACACCACAATGAACAGGACAGTTGTCTCCCAGTTATCTCCAAGCAGCCACCAGCTTGCCCCCTCCGCGTACTCTGAGGGCCATTCCACGTAGTCGTCATCTGCCTTCATGTAGAACAAGGCGCCAATGAGGAAGCTCAGGTTTATCACCTGCAGCGCGGCCAAGGGGGGAAGAGGGGAGTCACCCAACCGGTTATCTGGGACGAAAATGGCAGTTAGGACATGAAGGGGGGAGAAACATGGCGATGCCACTGATCAGAGAGGCACGATGGCAATGCAACGAGGATTGCACAGATCATACAGTCCTGATACCGCGCCTTGCACGGCCCTCTACCATGCAGGCCTCCCATGGAGCAGCGCAACTGCGGCCTCCGGAATTGACGCAGCGGCGGCGCCCACCTGAACGCCCAACGCGGAGGCAACCGTAGTTGGGCCCAGGAGGCTCGATGTGGGGCGCTCCTTGCCAAGCTTGTCGAGAGGCTGACTCAGCGTCATCCCATATGACAGACTCAACACTGCCACCCCGTCAATCATCAGGTAGTCCATGTTACACATAATGACCCCATACCTGCACCCAGGCACCTCCCGCGTCTTCCTCGTCAAATGTATTTCTCCATGCCTGCTCATCGGCTCTCCTCTTTACGCCCAATCCTCGAGCCATCCAGAGCCCTTTCCAACACTCTCAGCGCTCAGTGTACAGCAAAGCCACGTGTGCCATTCTGCCACATGGCGCGCTCAGGGTCCAGCACGTGCAGCTGCAGAACCAAACGTCTCCCGCTCACCCAGACCTCCGAGCAACCGAAGTATCAACCGTCGCCATGCACTCAGTTGCCACTGAGTGCATGCGTTTGCATGCGGCGCATCGTTCAATTGGGATTGTGCCGTGCATCGGCAAGTGGGAGACACCAGTAGCAACAGAGCTTGAGGATGGAGAAGAGCTGGCCGTAGGTGATGAGGAACTTGTAGGAGGCGAAGGACGTGTGCAGAGACGCACGGCCCTCCCGCAGCAGGTCCACGCACGACATCACCGACTTGGTCTTGCTTGTGAACGGTGACACAAGGCTTGCATCCGCCTCGCTCAGCGACACACCTGCTCCCTCCCCGCCCGATTCACGCATTCACTATGGCATCAAGCCGGCCACTGCCACAAGCGCAGGCGCCTCCGCTTGCCATTTCCTCTTGCCGGCTGATCCAACATGTAGATGCCCCCGTTTCAATGCTGCACATCACATCACTTTTGAGCCTGAACCTACCAGGCGATAATACATTCCTCAGAGGTAGTAAAAGCAGTGGCAGGGCACAAGGCTATGCCATCTGAGGGACGGGGCACAAGGATATGCCATCTGAGGGACAGGGCACAAGGATATGCCATCTGAGGGACAGGGCACAAGGATATGCCATCTGAGGGACAGGGCACAGGATATGCCATCTGAGGGACAGGGCACAAAGATATGCCATCTGAGGGACAGGGCACAAGAATATAGCCATCTGAGGGACAGGGCACACGGATATGCCATCTGAGGGACAGGGCACACGGATATGCCATCTGAGGGACAGGGCACAAGGATATGCCATCTGAGTGACAGGGCACAAGGATATGCCATCTGAGGGACAGGGCACACGGATATGCCATCTGAGGGACAGGGCACAAGGCTATGCCATCTGAGGGACAGGGCACACGGATATGTCATCTGAGGGACAGGGCACAAGGATATGATAGCATATGATACTATGCTAGCCAATCTCAAAATCTCCACTAGGCCGACATGAAATTCAGGGGAGTCGGGGAAATTAACGGTCGATGTGCTGAATGCACGGTGTCACGTTGTGAGCTTGTGACCCCTGTGACGATTTGTGAGACAGGTTGACAATGGCGTTTCGATTACGATGACACAATCCAGACTTGCGACACGTTCGACGTTGATGATTCCTTTATACCTGGGATATGAACATGACTGCACAGGGATATGAACATGACTGCACAGGGATATGAACATGCTTACACAGGATATGAACATGACTGCACAGGGATATAAAACATGACTTCTGCACAGGGATATGAACATGAGACTGCACAGGATACGAACATGACTACACAGGATATGAACATGACTGTGCACAGGATAAGAACATGACTGCACAGGGATATGAACATGACTGCACAGGGATACGAACATGACTGCACAGGGATATGAACATGACTGCACAGGGATATGAACATGACCAATTTCAAATCTCATTTCGAGGTGCTGGGGGACTCGCCTGCGTGTGCAAGTCGCAGCGCGCCGCAGTCGTTGCCGCCGTCGCCGCACATCCCGGTGATGAGTCCCTTGTTGCAGTGCATTGTGATGATGTCCATCTGCACGCCGCCCAATGCGCCTCCACTCGGTCGCTCCACGGGCGCTCAGCAGTGGGCCAAATGCACCAGGGGCCCTGGGCATGGGTATTCTGAGGCACGCAAGGCCATTCATCGAGGGGGCGATACCGTGCTCTGAGGGTTTCTAGTCGCCCCCCCCCGGGAGTGTCATGCACTAGTCAATGGTCGCGTCGAAGAGGCGGGCGCGGCAGTGCAGGTGGGGGGAGCGTATCTGCGATCGCCCACTCAAAAATAAAGTGCGAGATGAAATCGTTTGCCGGCGAGGAGGCGCGCGCACCTTGTTTTCAGGTGACACGCGCGCGAAGATGCGTGTGTAGAACAGCAGCTCGTCCATCTCACCGGTTTGCTTGAGCAAGTCGAAGGCCTTCCCAGTCACCGCGAGCTCCAGCTGCGGGGCGCCCGTCAACCCAGGACTCCTTTACTCCGGGAGCGAGGAAGGACCGGGTCTGAAAGCGAGGTTCTGAAGTTGGGAGACTTTGCCCATTCAGATCGAATTCGTCCCATTGGACAGAGCACTCGTGGAGGCAAAACGCTGGCAGTGGGCACGTGCCTATGGCGCCGGGCGTACGGCAGAGTGTGTTTCTTGTAATGAGAGCCTCCCCATCTTTTCAAGGAAGCAGTGATTGAACACGGCGATGAGAAGGAGGTGCAAAGGGATCAAGGGGGACGAGAGAGGAGCTGTGCGGTAAGATACCGAGAGTTAGGGGTGCGCAAAGCGAGGGGTAGGGATGGGGAGGCGTAGAAGTGGAGAGGCACACAGGTTAAAAAGTAGAGTTAAGTGCAAGTAAAGAAGTGGGGAGGTGCAGAGAAGGGAGACGGGCAGGCACGGCGCAGAAGGGGGATCCCGGAGCAGGGTGACAGATGCACCGCAATCTGAAGGCCAAGACCCAGCAGTGGAATATAGACTTCTAGAGCCTAGAGAAAATCTGCACAGAAAATATATTTTCTGTCATCTACCTTTTTAGGAAAATATGGGATCGCTAGTTGATCGAGAATCGGGATCAGTGACGGTATCTGAAGTGTCAAGTGGCGTCTCTGTGACACTTCCCAGCTTTCTCACCTGTCATGTGATAAAGAGGCCAAGCTCCTCGGTGAACGACATCATTTCGTATTTTCTAACACATCGGCACGCTGGTGCCTTAACTGTAAACATGTAGAATGCATACAGGATATATTCTTTATCACGCGTGGATATTGTTAAAGACATCCCTGTATTCCTACCCAGGTTAAGGCCAGGCAGGGCCGCGTGCAGCGCCTGATCAAGTCTTACCAGGGAACCGGCCCGCCCCTTGATCACCACTTCCTGCTCAACCATCTGCAAGACCTTGTCCGTGGAGAACTTCCCTGGCTGCCAGGCACCAGCCCCACCACCCGAGGCCAGCATCGCCCGAGACCCAGGTCAGCTGCGCCATCACGCAGCTCGCAGGGAGGCAGAAGCAGGCGGAGCAGGGGCCCGGGCTGAACCTCGTCGGGGGTGCGCCTCTCGGCCCAGTCCCAGATGACCTGCACGGATCCATTCACGTTCACAGTCTCCGCCAGAATGACCCGTACGTCCTGCATCGACACATGCACCCATCTTCTGCTTATGTGCGCCCCACCACAGACAGCCTCTCCCGGAATATTCCTTGCCTCATGCACTAGTGCCTCTCCCCCATGACTGCAACTACCACTGGCACACAAACCTTCACCGAAAATACGGGCACACGGGCACACGGGCACACGGGGGCGCACAGAAGCGGCGGAAATGGAGCGGACAGCACCTTTTCCACCATACCACACGCAAAGGCGATGTAGTGGCCGCACTGCGCGTTGTCGCCGGTGATCATGATCGAACGCACGTTACCCTCCTTCAGACTCCGTATGGCATCTGGCGTGTCTGGCTTGAGCTGCCGCGCAACAGACCGCCCCTCACAGTCAGCACTCCTGGACATGGCCACCTAGGCCCACTGCACCCTAGAACCGTGATCAATGATGTGGCTCGGGCGCGGCGAAAAACATTTGTTCAGCCCTTTGCACAACAGGGCCAGCACCACAGCTGTTGCTGTGCCACCTACGCCTGCATTGAGGCTCCGGTGCGATTCCCAGAGTTGCCGGCGTGCTTGCATCCACGGCTACAGGTGGCCGCGGGAGATCTGATGCTAGGTCGGCCCGGAATCTCCCGAGCAGTCCGATGCGCAACAGGCGCCGTTGGATGGCCATCCAGAGGCCGCTGGCGCTAAAACACTCCGCACGAACCTCGTTGCGGAACACAACCAGTCCGAGCGGGGTCAAGTCCTTCTCGACATCGTCGCGGCCCAGCTGCGCTGCCTCCTGGGCGCTGAGCTTGCCCAGGAAGCGGTGGCTCATCCCCAGCACATAGCACCCGTCGAGCGCCAGTCGGCGCGCCGTGTCATAGTAGGAGTCTGGCCGAAGGGCCGCGTCACACAGCTCCCCGACCTTCTCGAAGGAGCCCTTGCAGAACACGTGGTACTCGCCCTGCACTCCCCACGCGCCGCTGCTGCGCATTACCCTCATGTGTGGAGGAGTGTCACACGCGTTGCAACCGCGGACCACGCTAAGGGGAATCGTCCCACACATCATCATCGTCATCATCCCAGGTTACACTCGTGGATGCACGTCACACGTGGCATTGCCGCAGACTACACTCACAGGCCGTGTCACACGCGTCGTTGCCACAGTGCGCTCTCCATGGGAGCGAGTCGCAGGCGTCGCTGTGCCAGGCATTACTTGTAGAAATGGCTCCTGCTCCGAACTCATACGCGGCTGGGTGCCTCCCCTGGACGAAACAATGCCCACAGTACGCGTGCTGCTAAATGACGGGGAGAGCAGGCACCTGGTGGTCCAGAGTGATGACGCTCATCGTCATGCGCGTGTGGTCAAACTCGAAGCGCTTGATGAGCGTGACTGGCTTGGGTGCCGCGCCGCCCTCACTACGGGCAGGCGGCCAAACTTCCACAGGCTTTCCGAGATTCTCCACGAGCTCCCAGCCGGTGGATTTGAACATGTTCACCTCCACCTGGCACCCCACACAGGCGCACCACGCGCTGTCAGTGAATACTCCGCCTGCAGCGACGCCATACACGAATGGCCGTGAGCACCCTAAGCCGCCCCGGGAGTCATGGGATATCCACTCCGCACGCCTGATGACTCTGGCGCCACCAGCCCCTCGCAGCTCCTCTGCAGCGCGTGCCCATCTCGAGCCTCTCCACTTCACAGCAACCTTCGGTGAGGGTGCGATGCGTATACAGTTTACACGCCGGGGAGCTCAGTGGCTAATCCTCGGACCGATTCCTTTGACACATTCCAGCCACAGAAGATCAGAAGATCAGAACGGATACAGCACACACTTCGGGCCACTCATTCGGATTTCCCGGAGCTTACGAGTGGAACTAAGCCTCACAGGGTCGCCAGAGCGCCGCTTCAACTACACCGCCTGCGCACTGAAGTTGTGCCTCTGAAGCCAGTTCACCTCTATCCCCCGAGCTGCCCAAGCAATCTCCCCAGAACCAAGCTTGCCATTCGCTCCCACCACCCTGCTCCCTGCCTGCCCCAAAGCCTGGTCTCAAGGTCTCAAGGGAGCTTGGTCGCCTTAGGAGCGCTAAGACAGGCATGCTCTGGAGCAGCGGCGGCGCGCCACCTTCGTGGCTCTGAGCGGAGCCTTCGAGACCCCCCTGGAGGATCTGCCGCTGGCGCTGGGTGGCGGGCACACGGCACTGAGCTGGCAAACCCCACCTGGTTTCCAACAAAGGAAGTCCCAAATTTGGCCACGCTGTGACACGTGGCCAGCGCCTGCATCATGAGCGCGCTCGTGCCTTCCTCGGAGACCGTGGCCATCGGCCCGAGCGTGGAGCCCGCACCAGCCTTCTGCTCAGAGAACATGCTGTTCACCATCACTGAAACTGATGTGTCCTCCGACTCCTCCACAGAGTATTTCTTCTTCTGTACCTCCATCACCCCGAGGAAGTCGAGGCCGTCCTGCACACGCCAGTTTCCCCGTCCATCTTCTCACGCTGTCCACTTGTTCGCCGATGGCAACTCCCCGAGCTCACTTGCCTCGCAATGCCCCAGCGGGAAAAGCCAGCGACGGACTCGTTTTTCCAAGTGGCGATGGGAAAGGGCAGGCCGGTGGGAGGTCGCGGCGCATATTGCAGGCTGCGATGTGGGGGAAGCGCTGTAACGCGCAAGTACTGCGGGCTCGCTAGCGCGCTGACTTGGCGCTGCCCCTGTGCCACTGCCCTCGTGGCCAAGACTATGCAGTCCCACACCGCCCCACAGAGCTGTTTCGGCTCCTGCACGCCGGTGGAGAGACGAGGCGGTACACCGGGCAGCACCTTAGTGAGGGTGCCAGTCTTGTCGAATCCGAAGAGGCGAATCTTCCCGGCGATGCTGATCCGCGCTGGGTTGAGGCAAAACACGCCGATAGCTTGCAGCCGACGCGACGAGTTGATCTGCCCTACAACCAGCGCTATGGGGATGAGCGGGGATAAGATCTGGCTGACAGTGAATATGCCGTATGCCCACTTTGTGACCTTGCTGCTGTCAGAGCCGCTCAAGTCCTGCATCTCCCCGCGCACTCCCTCTCCCCATGGGCCACCCCCACCCGTCCACGCTCCCCATCTGGCTTTCTGCGAGCCAGGTCTGTGGACTGCAGCGCGGATGCTAGCAGCTACCACCGCCACCGCGAGAGAGTGCGGCCGCATAGCAATGGATATGAGCAGAGACACCTCCAAGCAGTGGTACTGAGGGAGAAGCCGAGCTCTGCCACGTCAGCAGCCAGTTGCTGTGGGAAACTGATGCTCCGCGCCCCCCTGTAGTGCAACGCATTGCCCCATTTTGTGCAGTGCACTTTCCGGCGCCTGGGCGCTGCGCCAGAACCGCCACAGCAGAGGCGGTCGCCGTCTCTCAAGTCCACAGCTGAGGGGATGCCATGGCGGGGTTCAGCACAGTCTTGGACCCGCCAGTGTACAAAGGTAAGCTGGAGAAGTGCTGCGTGGCGCTCGGGGAGAGTGGCAGAAGCGTGGCACAGCGCGGCGCTCCCTTGATGGCCACGCGGCCAGGAGGGGCAAAGTGACACCTCGGCGGAGGGGGAGGCACCTGGAAGTAGAGCGTGAGAGCGAAGCAGACCATTGCGTAGGCGCCGAGCAGGAGGAACACCGCGCGAAGCTCCTGGGAAGAACCAATTCACACCGCTCACTCCATAAGCCGCCGGAAACACGCCGAGCTCGCCTTGCGGGTCTCGGAGGGTCCCCAAAACCCTCGTAAGGGGGAATGCGGTCTCAAAGTGCCCGAAACGTGTCGAGGGAGGGGCAGAGGTTTCGCTACCTCATCGTACTTGAACAGAATCTTCGATGGAAAAAGTACAGCGGACAGGATATCACCTGGCACCGTGTGGCCAACCCCAGGCGGTCATGCGGAAGCCACCCCCAGGCGGTCATGCAGAAGCCACCCCCAGGCGATCATGCAGGGCAGGAAGCCTGGAGCCCAGGCACTCGAAGCAGGCAACAGCGCAGCAAGCACGCGGCATCAGCGGAGGCGGTTAGCGGAGGGCATTGTTGGAGCAAGCACGCAGCATCAGTGCAGCGAAGGGCATCCGCTGAGGCAGCACCAGCCACCCGGGCAGTGGCCAGCTCTGATCAGGCAGCACCAGACACCCGGGCAGTGGCCAGCTCTGACCAGGCGCCTCACAGCCTCATCTCAGCGTGCACCTCATCTCATCGCACCTTTAGATGTGTTGATACCTGTCACCACCACCATGGCGAGCACTTGGTCGCTGTCCTTGCCACTGCCTGCCTGGCAGAGACATCAGCTGGCGTGAGACACCATAGGCATGATCGCCACAGGCGTGAGCCATGCTTCGTCGCCGTCCTTAGTCAATAACATAAATGGACCAATGGGGCTCCGACGCGGAGCTTGTAGCAGGTGGGCAAGGGGGGAGGGGGCCAACGAGCGCACATCGGGGGTATTGCATCTAGCGGCGACAGGTGGGGATGGCCTGGATGCATCGGGGTTGGAGACAGGTAGGGGGCATGGCAGGAGTAAGGCGGCATGCTCGGGTACCTGGAGGACAGTGGTTCCCGCGAAGAGAGTGTTCCTGGAGCAGGTGCTCGGCGCGTACATCTTTACACTGTCCTTCGGCACTGGCACCTTTTGCACCGGCATCGACTCCCCCTGTGGCGACCTTCCCGTACGGTTGCCAATCTCAGCCCTCAGCGCCGTCCCTTGCAGGCTGACGCTGGGCCGTTCCACATGAACCCTAATGAGGGCAGCCCATCGACCACCCGACGGATGAAAGAAACGAGCTGGTCAGGGCCCAGAGACGAGGCGAAAGGTGAAAATACACTGAAAACTGACACAGACACTGAAAATACCGCAACGCGCCGAGTCTGCATCCAGATAATCAGAAGAAACCAGCTCGGCGTGCTTGGAGCTCAGCTGCACTCACCATAGCTATGCGGAGTGCATGGGAGGAAGCTCGCTGACGGGGCGCTCTCAGGCAAGATGGAATGGGATGGGCTTCACTCGGGGCACTCTTAGCTCAGAGGGTGTCAGAGGGGACTTTTTGTCAGGGCGCTCTCAGGCCACGCAAGATGGAGGGGGCTTCCCGTGTGTGGCACTATCGGCGTAAGCGGACGGATGGAGGGGCCGAGCCGGCACAGCGCTCTCGAGGTAAGGGAGGTGGGGGCTTGCCGTCAAGGCGCTCTCGTCGCACACGCATGTGCCACTCAGCAGCACGAGGTCACATGTCAGCAGATTCTCTGAGCTTCCCTCGTGGTCGTCCACCGTAACGTTGACAACGTCGCCGGGAACTAGATCAGTGGAATTGATAGCCTTCCACGCGCCATCGCGCAGCACCTGCAACTCATGGGCGCCCGCACCTCATCGTCGCCATATCGTGGGAGGCTGGCACGGCACACGCTCGCACTATAGCATGGCACCGCCATGGTCGGGAGCAACTTCTCGCTGCAAGAGCCTGAGCATTGCCACATGGTGCGCCCTCATGCATGGCCGTGAAGACTTGACCGCGCGACGGCCCTGCGCTTTGCGCCTCGCTGTGGCAAAGTGCAAGGCCACATCTGCCGCCTTGCGCCCGGAGGATATACCTGGACCGTGGTGGTGACCTTGGTGACCTCGGCGATGACAGATTGCGCATTTCGCGTCACGAAGATGCGGATAGCAGCTGTGCCCCACGATGCCACAGCCGTCATCAACGTTTCTCAGAAGCCTCCGCAGGATCCAAGCAAGGAAAACCATATCCTACATGCTGGGTGGTGCACGGAACCTTCCGAGCTATCTGCCGCCCTGGGAGAGGGGCGCCTCAGATCCCTGGGCTTCAGACTCCGCTCAATTTGGCCCTGCATCCGTGGTGCGCACTGAGAGGCTTTGGGGGTTGCTTGGCCGTCACTCCATGCTTCCTCATTTCACTCCATAGCCTATGGCAGCATGGGAGCGAGTGGCGCATCGGCTCTGCCAGCAGGTCTGCATCGGTGCGAGTGCTTCGGAGAGCGCACCGCTGATCAGCACCACTGAGGCCAGCATGGAGGCCACCGGAAACATGTAGCTGAACCAGAACCACACCGAGTACACCGCCAGCTGGTAGAGGTAGTAGAAACTGCCACAGCAAACGGCGCTTGGTCAGGAAGGCAGTCGCCAGATTGGGGGTGAGATCGCCGCGGGAAGATGGTTCAAAAGTCGATTCAACTTTTGACTGGAATTGCTTCATTTGCAGATCGCTCGCAGATGCTGGAATCACCACAGGTAGAGGCAGGTGCTGATGCAGCCGCGCATTTGTGCTGATTGCGCTGCAATATCCTTCCGCTACGGTTGGCAAGGGCCTTCAACTCTGTTCGCATAAGGGGTATCTATTTCCCAGTTTGTACACCAGCACAAGACGCCATTGCTATGCCGAACCACACAGTAAACAAACCATGCAAACAGAACAGCGCCCAGCTCGTTGACTAAATTGCCATGCCTCATTCTAGTCAAATAACAACGCCAACAGGCCGGCACTAGTCCGCTCGATGACACGCATCCTGCGTGCCACTAAAAATGCCAACAGGCCGGCACTCGTCCACTCGATGGCACGCATCCTGCGAGTCACTAAAAATGCCAACAGGCCGGCACTCGTCCACTCAATGACACGCATCCTGCGAGTCACCTAAAATGCCAACAGGCCGTCACTCGTCCACTTGATGGCATGCATCCTGCGAGTC
>LGRX02009297.1:0-21573 GCA_001247695.2 Cymbomonas tetramitiformis | reverse complement strand
AGGTACCGATCCACCTTCATCCCATTGCGGAGCAACATCTCCAGGCCAGCACAGAGGCCTCCACATGGCTCATAGCACACCACGCCTTCCTCCCGAGCTTGCGAGAAGAACTGCCTGCCCAGCACCCTGGTGTCCACCTTCTCAGGCTTCAAGATGCGTTCGCCTTCAAAGTACTCATTGCTGTATACAGCGGGGCTTCCCTCGCCGTGTGTGCCTCGCGTAGGCCTCACCAAGCTCAGCGCCTTCCAAGCCGCTCTGGCTAGCCTCCCAGAGTCGGCCACCAGCTCGGGTAGGTCGGTGTCGAACATGTCCCCGTGATTGCAATCCAATTCCTCCTGGTGGTGCAAATCGAATAAACGGTGCACTGGTCCCGTGCCCAGCTGCTCCATGGCAGCCATCTTGCAGTAGGTGGCAACCTGCACCTCTGGCGTGGCCTCTTCCCCTGGGGAAACATCCCCAGCCAACATACAGCACAAGTGGTCGCAGAAGTCCTTCGTGTAAACTTCCCCCACGCCTGCGTGAAGCGCAGTCACCTTCTCCCTCTCATGCCTTGCCCCAGTCTCGTCTGTCGTGGACGGTAGTGGATAGCGAGACGGCACGTCAGCGTTGCTGTTCTTGGCTCCCGGGCGATACTGCACCGTGAAGTCGAACTCCTGCAAACTGATTGCCCAGCGTAGGTGTTGCCCCTGGAGATCAGCCTTCTCCATCAGGGTGGTGAGCGGTGAGTGGTCAGTCACCAGCGTGAAGTGAACGCCATGTAAGTACTGCCTCAGCGTGCGCACCGCCCACACCACTGCAAGCATCTCCCCTTTGAAGCTGGCGTACTGCCTCTCCGTCTTACTCAGGGATCGGCTGATTGCCATGCAGATGTACTCCTTCCCATCGTCGTCCTTCTGGCCCAGCACTGCGCCAATGCCATAGGTGCTCCAATCGGTGTACAATATGAGGGGTCTGTCATAATCGATAGGCCTGAGACATCTCCCAGAGCAGAGGGAGTCCTTCAGGTCCTGAAGCGCTTGATCTTGCTCCTTCCCCCAAGCTCCCTTGATATCAGTGACCTCCTTCTTGAGCAGGTCGTTAAGAGGGCGAGCCATCTCAGAGTAGTTTGCCCCCCCTGGCTCACCCACCAGGCCCTTGTAGTAATTCATCATGCCCAAGATGGAGCGGAGCCCAGTCTTGTCCTGGGGCCTCGGAAGCTCCTGGATGGCCTTGCACTTTGCTTCTTGCGCGCCAATGGAGTTGTGACCAATGCGGTAGCCCAAAAAGTCCACCGTAGCTGCACCAAAGGTACTCTTGCCTGCGTGCAGTCTTATGCCAGCGTCTCCCAAGGTGCGCAACACGTCCTCAACGTCCTTCAGATGCTGCTCAGGCGTGGAGTCCGTGTAGACCACTACGTCGGCGACGTATGCCACGGTGCAATGCTGCAAGTGACGTAACTCGTAGTCCATGATTCTCACAAACGCAGAAGTGGCTCCAGCAGCCCCAAAAGGCATCGAGGTGTACTGGTACAGCTGATTCTTCCACCAGAACGCCGTCTTGCTCCTGTCCTCTTCCGTAGCCATGGGAATCTGGTGGAAGGCTTTGGTGGCATCCAGCGTGGTCTTGAACTTGGCCTTCGCAACCTTCTGGTAGAGCTCCTCTGGTCGATGTGGCAGAGTGTTGTCCTTGAGGGAATGTCGGTTGACGCCCCTGAGATCCACGCAAAAGCGCGTCTGGGTCCACAGGCCAGTCTCATGATCCTTCTTGCCAGCCACGACGACGTTACTCGCATGCCTGCAATGCTTGGCTGCAGGCTCTATGAAGCCATACTCCAAGAGTTCCTTGCAGTGGATATCGATGATTTCCTGCTCGCCCGGGCTGTACTTCCTGGGTCTCTGGTAGGCGGCCTTGGATTCGTCTATGAAAGGAATGGAGAACGTGTTGTGCTCCGCCTTGCCCTTGTAGCCTGTAAGATCGTGAGGACTGTTGGCAAAAGTGGCCTTGCACCTGCGAAAAACATTTCGCATTTCCTCCCAGTGCTCCTCCTTGAAGTCAGGATGTCCTCCAAACGTGGCATTGAGCTCAGTGTCGAGCCACGCTGCCTCGTCCTTGGTCACTGTCGTGTCACCCAGAGGTTGGAGCTCGTCCAGCACGGTGTACGGCAAGACCTCATCCTGCTCCTCGACGTTGGCCTCCCAGCCCGGCTCACATTGCCTCGACGATTGCTGAGCCTCCCAAGAAGTGCAGGGCGACGCACCCCAGGCACTCCGTGTGGGTGGCATGACACCATGCGCAGGCACACTCTCGGTCAGCTTGCCAGCGACCCACAAGATTCCGCACAAAAGCAGAAAAAATCGCAAAATTCTGTTGAGCCGCACTGCGGCTGCCGGCGAGTTCGAAGCGAAGAAGCACGCCATCACTCTCCACCCCCCGTGCGCCAAGCGAGTACTCCCACCAGCGGCTGTGGAGACCACTAGCGCAAGGACAAGCGCCAGATAGGCGACCTGCGCGACGCGATGAAGTTGGAGAGTACGCCGAAGCTGTGCCCAGCGCGTCGCAAAGCGAGGCTTGTCCAACCTGGCCGGCAAAGCGGGCAGGCGCACGGCCGCACGCGGCCCAGTAAGAAAACTTGGGACCAGCGCAAGGACGGAACAGTCCACCCCCGGCCACCTCGAACGTCACGTGCGTCCAGAGGGATGTCCACGACATAAGAAGCCTGGTGCGCCCTATCCTCAGTATAAATACCGGCGCAGACCCGAAGCCAGGCAAGGACCACGAGGAGGAGGGCTGCGGCACACTGTGACCAGCACGCCAAGGAAATGACCACCCCCCGGAGGGGTACCACCATCCAACCTTCTGCACGAACACGGTGTACGCCAGCATAGATGCCCGTGGTGCGCACGATAAGGAGCCCAACGTACCAGACACAAGCGAGGGCCCATAGAACCCAAATGTCATAACATGCACGACGGGGATAACGTCGAGCAATCGACCACCACACCGGCAGCCGGTCCAAAAGCGAGGCCACGCAGTGCCTCCACCAAATCTGAAAAGGGCACCATGACAGGTGCCACGCCATTGCCTCCCACATCGCCCAAATGGCGACCATGGGCACGGGACCTCGTCCCAGCCACCACCAAACCACTGCACTGCCTGCAAGCGAGATACACGCTCGCAGGACACCCGGCCTTAAGCGGACCGCCTGTGCCGGCAGCCCACGGTCACAGCGTTGGTTGCGCATCAGGGCCGCCCGCCCGCTGTGTCCGGGGAGCCCTGATAAAAACGCGCTTGCTGTCGCTGCGTTTCATGTCGTTGTTCTGTGTGGCGCTCAAACGCCACCGTCTCGTCGGTGCACACCGAATGCGCCGGAGAAGGAGGGCACCGCAAGGTGAGGTTGGCCGCTATCCTGGATGTCCTCGGCGCGGGAACGACATGGATGGAAGTCCCGTGGCGGCCAGCGGAAGGAGCGAGACGAGCGCGCAGCACTGCTCGCGCCCTGTCGACGTCCAGCCGCACTGCCAGAAGGCTGGCGCTGCTACCGTGCAGGGGGGTCGCGGACCTCGTCCACATTCGTTGTCCACCTCTCGTCCACGTGCTCAGGCCTCTCGGCTACTCGAGCCTGAAGGGCGGGCGGCGCAGCTGCTGGGAGACGACGTGCCTCTAGGGATTCCAGCGCTGGCAGCACCCACGGCGCGGCCGCCGCCTTGGTCCCCCACTGCAACTGCGTGAACTTCCGGTCGTCTCGCATGAGGTAATCGTTCGTGAACTCAGCGCGCCAAGACAAACACCGCTCATGCTCCATGAAGATGTAATGCACCGGCTTGGCATTCGGGTGCTCCATGCAGCGCAGCACGTGTGCTGACTCTAGCCCCACGTAGGAGCACAGTGACGCCTCGATCGATGTTCCTCGCATGGCCTCCCTCGCGCCTCTGCCCCGAATCAAAGTTCGACAGATCGGCATAGGCCGACATGATCGCCTCCAGCAGGTTGGAAGACGTCGTCTGTCCCCCAAGAGGGAGGCGCCAACTCTGGTGTCCGCAATGGATAGTCTTGTCGTGCTTCCTGGCGACCTTGCTGGAGATACCCGGATGCTTCCGAAGCCGGAGACCTCGTTCACTGTTGCACACGCCAAGCCCATACACGATTTCGCGGCCTCGACAGCGGTCTATGAACCTCACGCCAAACTTCACCATGAAGACGGTGAGGTTGCGGCGATTCTTCAAGGCCCTCACCTCCTCCACGGACAGAAACTTGTGCACTGAGCTGCCGGATACGCGCGTGGCTCTCCGCACGGCATCCCAATCTGACCCCGATGGAGATGGAGGTGCCCTCGCGGGGGACGGAGACAGATGCTGCGCCCGTGGTGGACTCCGTCGGAGGTGTAGAAGGCGCGCCTCGCGGGGAACGTGATCGGGCACCACGTGGGACATAGACTGAGTTCGCCCATGAGCCAACGTTGGTCAGAGTAGGCGATGCAGGCGGCGACCTTCCACGAGAAGAGCCAGCAAGACTCGAGGGCCCAGCTGCTGTGGCGCAAACGAGTGGAGGTGACAACTCACGAGAATTGCCCGCTGGCCCACTGTCGCGGGATGGTGGCGATGGCGTCGGTGAGTGGCATATGCGCGGCGGTGACCTCGAACGTGCCAGCACAGACCTGCTGACGGACCTGGCACGAGACGGCCCAGCGGCGGCACGAGACGGCCCAGCGGCGGCCTGAGATGGTCCAGTGGCGGCCTGAGATGGTCCTGCCCCTGCGGCAGGCGCCGGTGGCTGCGTTGGGGCTCGCTTTGTGAGCCTGGTGTTAACCATGTTGTTGGGTGGCGGTGGCCTGCGCTCTGCACCTGCTTCAATCGCATCGTATCCCTGCTGCTCGGTGTTGACCGACTTGAGCATCTTTCTCATCTCCCCCAGGCGTATGTACTCCTGGGCGGCTGCATTCTCGAAGAACACTCTGCCGGGCCCACCAAGACCATCTTCCACTGGGTAGTACCTGGCGTTGGAATCCAGAGAGACGAGCTCCAGGGGTGGTCCATCTTGGCCGTGTCGAACATACTGCTGGAATATGCCATTCGAGAGGGACTCCTCGTCCACTGGGCAGAGATACCTGAGCAACTGGTATGCCCAGACACCAGTGCTCTCGTACCAGTGAGGGAGCTAGAGCTCTTGCAGCAACTCCTCGCCATTGTACACGAGCGCGTGTTCCAACGTGCAGCCCATCAAGTCGAGGTACTGCGTGGCTGTGCTCGGTTGGACACAGAAGGCTTGCTCCTTCAGATCCCACATGAGGGTCCCAGTGACCTCTACACTGGGGTACACCCGCATCCTGGGGTACCGTAGACACCTGCACCTGGGGGGCATGGGTGGACACACGCATTCAGGGCAATCTTTGACAGACACGCATCTGGGGGCACAAGGGAGACACCGTATCTGGGGCACATTGGAGTTACACGCATTCTGGGGGCAGCTTGGACACACACGCATCTGGGAGGCACAGTGGACAGACACGCATCTAGGGGGGCCCATTGAAGACACACGCGTCTGAGGGGCACTGTGAAGACACACGCATCTGGGGGGCACAGTGGACACACACGCATTTTGCGCAGAAGCCTGCCCCAGCAGATGCATGCCCCAAGGTTGCCCTGTATGCCCCAAGCCCCAGGGGATGCGTGCTCCAAGCTTGCCATGTATGCTCCATGCCCCAGCAGATGCACACCCCAGGTTAACCTGTATGCCCCAGGCCTCGTGAGATGCATGCCCCAAGCTTGCCCTGTATGCCCCGGCCAGCTGGCCTTGTATGCAGCCTAACCGTGTGGCAATGCTAAGCGGGAGGTACCTCCGGGACATGGGGGATGGTGTAGCAGTCGAGAGGGGACAGCAGGCACGGGCTGCTGGCAGCCGGCAGCAGCAGGCACAGCAGCATCGGAAGCCGGCTCCACGTTGTCCACCTGCAGATGCCCGCCCAGCTGCTGCACAGGGTGGCGGCTCCTTGCCCGAGGCACAGCGCCAGCAGCAGGACCAGCAGCAGGCACAGCAGCAGCATCGGAAGCCGGCTCCACGTTGTCCATCTGCAGATGCCCGCCCAGCTGCTGCACAGGGTGGCGGCTCCTTGCCCGAGGCACAGCGCCAGCAGCAGGACCAGCAGCAGGCACAGCGAACACAGGATGCCGCCACTCAGACAGAGGAGGACCCATGTGTCCATCAAGTCGGTGGAAACGTGGATGAGGCCATAGGACATGCCCTGAGTGGGGCAAATCAGGTCCACCAGAGTCCAGAAGAGGCCCTCCATCCAGTTGTCAGACTCTTCGCCCCTGGCGACATTCGGGACAGTTGGATGGCTCTTCATGTTGATGACCTCACCACAAGGTTGCTCAACTTCACCCGAGTGCTGCATCCTAAGAGGGTGTCACCTAAATGGTCTTGGCTGCAACTATGCATGGCATACTCGCATGTCTGCACCGTGCTGTCTGCCCATCTGCAGCGTCAGCACCAGCACCAGCAGCAGCGGCAGGACCAGCATCAGCAGCAGCAGCAGCAGCAGCAGCAGCAGCAGCAGCAGAAGCGTGTGCCAGTGCAGCAGCAGCAGCAGCAGCAGCAGCAAGACCAGCAGCAGGACCAGCAGGCACCGGCAGTAAGACCACCAGCAGCAGCAGCAGCAAGACCAGCAGCACCAGCAGCCAGACCAGCACCAACAGCAGCAGCAGCACCAGCAGCAGCACCCGCAGTTGGTCAGCAGCAACAGCAGCAGCAACAGCAGCAGCAGCAGCAGCAGCAGCAGCAGCAGCAGCAGCAGCAGAAGCGTGTGCCAGAGCGGCAGCAGCAGCAGCAGCAGCAGCAAAACCAGCAACAGGACCAGCAGGCACCAGCAGCACCCGCAGATGCCCATCCCGCTCCTGGTCCTGCACCGGATGCACAACCACAGCAGTCGCAGCAACATCAGCGTGTGCGTGCCTCTATTGACAGGAGAATGGTCGCATCCAACACCAAGGCCAAGGAGCAGCAGGCCCAGCAGCAGCAGCAGCAGCAGCGAGAGCGGCAGCAGCAAGACCAGCAGCAAAACCACCAACAGAACCAGCAGGCGCCAGCTGCGAGACCACCACCAGCCGCAGCAGCAGCAGCAGCACCAGCACCCGCAGTTGCCCACCCAGCTCCTGGTCCTGCACGGGTGGCACAAGCACAGCCGCCACAGCAGCAGCCTCGGGAGCCGGCTCCACGTTGCCCACCTGCAGATGCCCGCCCAGCTGCTGCACAGGGTGGCGGCTCCTTGCTGGGCGGCTTGATGGCTAGGGCGGCTACGCCGAAGAAGCAGACAGAATGGCCGGATAACCATGAGATTCTCCGGGTATGCCCCTAGGTTGCTCTGTATGCCCCATGCCCCGGGAGATGCATGCCCCATGTTTGCACTGTATGCCCCATGCCCCGGGGGATCCATGCCCCATGTTTGCACTGTATGCCCCATGCCCCGGGGCATGCATGCCCCAAGGATGCCCTGTATGCCCCATGCCCCGGGGGATGCATGCCCCAAGGATGCCCTCTAATGTGGTTTCTTTCGTCGTTTGTGCTGCATATCCTATGCTGATAAGTTTGTATCTTATTGTAAACATCAGGGTCTCATCGCTGGAGCCAAACAGCCCTCGTGTGTGCTAAGGCTCCCCACTGACGAGCTCTTTGCCTCCGAGGAGCTGCGCTCACATTACCGCCACAAGGAAACCCTCCCCTGGAAAAGGTGAGCTCGCTGTACTCACTGTACTCACTCGTTGTACTCACTGTATCGTGGTGATGATCACTGAATTCCCTTATGTGCTGACTGAACATTTGCAGGTTCAGAATGTTAAGTCATCCCGACCAGCTGAAGAAGCCGGGCTACATAGGCGTATACTGCGAAGAAGACGTTGCTCTCGCGCACGCCATGGTCACCCGGGTAGAAAACACGGTGGCAAGGCTGGCTGAGACGCCCGAACAGGCGCGTCTGCAGAAGCAGGTATTTCTCTCCTACTAGCCTCTCGTCATGTCCACAAACACTGACACTAACTCATCATATGCGTGCACACACAGCAAAAGGTGTTGGAGCAGCTGTGCGACGACTACGATGCTATTGTCGAACGAGCGGCTGAATTTGAAGCCCAGCCAACTCCACCGTATGCCCCAATGCCCCATGTTCCCATGCCCCGTGCACTGCATGCCCCAAGGATGCCTGCCCCAGGGATGCCCTGTATGCCCCATGCCCCGGGGGATGCATGCCCCAAGGATGCCCTGTATGCCCCATTCAGCCTATATATCACCTGCAATTCAGCCTATATATGAGGCTATATATAAGCTGAAATGCAGCCTATATATCACCTGAAATGCAGCCTATATATCACCTGAAATTCAGCCTATATATGAGCTGAAATTCAGCCTATATATGCGCTGAAATTCAGCCTGGGGGATGCATGCCCAATGTTTGCACTGTATGCCCCATGCCCCGGGGGATGCATGCCCCAAGGCTGCCCTGTATGCCCCAGGCCCCGGGGGATGCATGCCCCAAGGATACCCTGTATGCCCCATTCAGCCTATATATCACCTGCAATTCAGCCTATATATGAGGCTATATATGAGCTGAAATGCAGCCTATATATCACCTGAAATGCAGCCTATATATCACCTGAAATTCAGCCTATATATGAGCTGAAATTCAGCCTATATATGCGCTGAAATTCAGCCTGGGGGATGCATGCCCAATGTTTGCATTGTATGCCCCATGCCCCGGGGGATGCATGCCCCAAGGCTGCCCTGTATGCCCCAGGCCCCGGGGGATGCATGCCCCAAGGATGCCCTGTATGCCCCATTCAGCCTATATATCACCTGCAATTCAGCCTATATATGAGGCTATATATAAGCTGAAATGCAGCCTATATATCACCTGAAATGCAGCCTATATATCACCTGAAATTCAGCCTATATATCACCTGAAATTCAGCCTATATATCACCTGAAATTCAGCCTATATATGAGCTGAAATTCAGCCTATATATGCGCTGAAATTCAGCCTGGGGGATGCATGCCCAATGCTTGCACTGTATGCCCAATGCCCCGGTGGGGCCCATGCCCCAGGGGATGCATGCCCCTTAGGTTGCCCTGTATGCCCCATGCCCCAGCAGATGCATGCCCCAAGGATGCACTGTATGCCCCATGCCCCGGAATATGCATGCCTAAAGGATGTCCTGTATCTCCAATGCCCCGGGGGATGCATGCCCCAAGGTTGCCCTGTATGCCCCATGCACCGGGGGATGCATGTCCCATGTTTGTCCTGTATGCCCCATGCCCCGGGGGATGCATGCCCCAAGGTATCCGTGAATACTGAGTATTTCCATAAACACTTTTACAGGAGCCTGAGGAAAGCTGCGAGATTTATCGGACTCCCGGATGTTGCCAGTCCAGTCCCTGACGCCCTTGACATGCACCTCAAGGAGTTGATCAACCAGCGGGTGAGGGGACTGCCGCTCACCGGCTGGTGCATTAAAGCTAATCATGGCCTCGTGGAGCTGGAGCAGTTTGTGGGGGCCGCGATGCACGAAGACCTGAAGCAGTCTAGAAACACCGACTCCCCCGAGCATCACCGGTTGGTTCGGGTTATCAGTGTAGCTTTACATAGACTCGGACTAGCCGAAGTGTACAGTCCATCCACGGGGGCAGGGGACGCAGCTAACCCTGTGGTATTGTAGGTGTACATTGACATATTTGGTATGTATATATTTGTTTTATTACGTGTACACTATTTGTATTTTTGGTGTACTTACAGGGTTCTGCAAGTGGAATCCTTTACCTTGTGGGCGACATAAGTTTCCCGTACCCGGCTACCCTGCCATTCGATGCAGAGTTCAAGGATTTCCTGGAATCTGGTCGGACGGCGGACGAGGTGAAGCTTGCGCCTCATGTGGTGAACGAGGTAGATCCGTACGTGTACATCCTCTGGCTCCTTGGCAAGATGCGCAACGAGCGGCTTCACGTGGTCGACTTTCGTCATTTGTTTACGCTGGGTCGCGCCAAGATGTTACGACTAGCTCCCCTCCTTGGACTTCAGTACTCTATGGTGGTCGTTGGTGACATCACCAGTATGGCTCTCGATGAGAAGGATGTCGCCGACCTGGACGGCTTCTTGCTAGCAGTCGATTCTCGACTACGTCTACCTGCATCCAGGGAGTTCGAGCTGTACGTGAGGGACAAGAGCCAGTGCTTGCCTACTGAATTCTTTGGAGAGCAACTGCCACGTGCTCTGGTAGAGTATCGTCCAGTCCCTGGGTTTGGCGATTTTCTTTTGATGGAGCTGGGTGGCGATGCTTCGGGTACCATCATTTTCAAGCCGCAGTTCGGCTCTTGCGGTAATGGGATCTGTCGCTGGCACCAAGGCGCTTGGGTAGATGATGTCCAGCCGAAGGAAGGTGGAAGTTACGTCGTGCAGCTCAGTAACGACGACATTGCCAAAGGTTACCCTTAGAAACCCTTTATGCCCCAAACCTTGCATGCCCCAAAGCTCTGTATGTATGCCCCAAACCTGTATGCCCCATACCAATATGCCCCAATGCTCTACCTGTATGCCTCACATGGTTGCCTCCTAACAATTTCGTTCCTGGCAGGGGAACACCGTATATGGATACAGCCGACAGCCGATGGCATCGAAGTAGTCTTATAGTGGGACAGTGCACCGAATACAAGAAACACCCCAGAGAAAATGTTAGGGGAGTTACAGCAGCATATTTAGGGGAATGTAACGCTGTAACTACAAACCCAGCACAGATGCGAACAAAGGCATGCTGCAATGGAGGCTCACGCCACGATGCTAACACAACGTTGCAAAGTGCTGCGCTAGCTGTAACCCCGATACTCATTACACTGATAACCGTGCTCACGTGGTGGGGGATAACACCCGAACGCATGAGGGGAACAAAAGGCACTGGACATAACAACACAACGCGCAGCCGCAGAGCTAGAAGAAAATTAACCGCGGTAAGGAACGCGGCGAAACCGTGGACAAGGCCACCCCAGGGCTACAAACTACTCAGAATAATTCACCGTAACGGCAAACCCATGTTCGTTAGAACACGGAAGCCAGCATACGCAGTAACGGCGATAAAGGAAGGCACCCCAACAAGAGGTGGACCGCTGATGAGGGAGGTGGAACACAGGATGCGGCAACGAAACCGCTACTGGAGAACAAGCATGACGGGTGGAGGCAGCCAGGAACACATGGCAAAGTACCCGTTTAATACCACCACTCAGGGACTATTCGAGAAAAAGGGACGGATAAACGCATTCCAGATGCAGCAAGCCCACTCGCTATATGAGGATGACCCCATGCCCCCCCTGGTGATAGCCACGATGCGGGAAACACTTAAACCAGAAAACAGCAGCGGGCCACACACCACGAAGGCGCCGAGACTGCTCCGGAGCTCCCAAAGTTTCTCCATACAAGTGTGTGATGGCAAGCACTGGAGGGTGGTGCTGGCCGGACCGGACAAAGGAAACGACACGCTGAAGCTCTGGGTGTATGACTCCTCGAATGGGAGAACCAACGCAACTCGGCGTAACACCCAAAGACTAACGGCGGAAATAACCAACTGGGCAGAACAACTGACCAGGGCGCTAGGCAAGCAGGTGACAGTCGAGCTAATGAATATAGGCAACCAAAGTGCGCAAGACCACTATAGCTGTGGAGCGTGGACCCTGATGGCCACCAAAGCGTGGATGCACTACCAGAAAACATGCCCAGAGGGGCACTGGCCCACCCACTTCAATGAGGCAGTCAGCAAGTGGGGACCCACTAACAGAGCGGCGATAGACGCCTACAGAAAATCCATACAACAACTCGTAAAAGAGAAGATGGCCACTGCCGAGGGGCAAAGGGAAACGCGGGAAGACGACCAGAAAGAGACGGAAACCCAGAGACCCAACGGTGGCCCGAACGCGAACCCAGAAGTCAGGGGACATGCACCGCAAACCCAAGTGGGAAAATACGTAAGTGCTACGGAACAACAAAGCCTATGGAAATGGCTCCACAGACTGGTCCCAACGGCGCCACCGGGCGACGACGAGCACACACATGGTGAACAACCACCACTGGGAACCCACTCGGACGAAGAGGAGGGGGGGGAGAGAGAAGAACCAACAGCACAATGGGAACAGCTTGAGGCCCCGCAAAATGAGGCACCTGAGGCAAGCAAGGACCTCCAAGAACGACGACCCCCCCCAGCGGAACCAGCGAAAATGAACATAGGGGAAGACCGCCTGCACATGCTCACGTGGAATATGGCAGGGCAAAGCGATGCGTGCCTTGACCTGGCCGAAGTCGTCAGAAAGAGAAGCCAAAACCAACAGAGCCTACAGGTGATAGTACTCACGGAGGTAAAGCATGCACACGACAGTGTGATGAGGAGGTTTAGAGACATGCAATACACCGCAATAGGCACCAAAACTGAAGTACCAATGACAGAAGGCGCTGTAGAACACGCAGCAGTGAAAGGAGGGGTAGCAATACTCCTCGGCAGCCCCTACAGCCACGCACACAACCACCATGTTGTCCCCGCAAAGCACCTTGAGGGGTACCTACTACATGTCGTACTACACCTGCCAGGAGGGGTGATGTACCACGTGCTAGGCATTTACAACCCACCAGGGGCAGAGGAGTGGAAAACCAGGAACAAAATACTCGAGTATACGACTAACCTGCTCAGAGAAACCATGGACAAAGCAAATGAACACGTGGTTATTGGTGGGGACCTCAATGCAAGCAACACCAGCACGGGCAAGGGGGTGACAAAAACCGACAAACAATGGATGAAACTTGCGGGGGAGCTGGACCTCCGCAATGTAGGCCCGCCGGTCAATACCACGCTGAACTGGGCGGAAAACAGAAATATAGACAGATGGCTGGCGCCAAGGAACAAACGGGCGCAATACGAGATAGGGGGCACCTCACACCTCACCCAACACCACACGAGTGACCATGAGATGGTGAGCCTCGCGACCCTTCGGTTGGATAGCATAGACACTCACGAACCGTACGTGGACCACGACCCCCAACCAGGGCATATAAGACTGGACACGCCCTTGTGCAAAACACACAGGGAAACACTCCAAAGTGTCCTCCTTAAAACACACGACTATGCCAGAACAGCTGAGCTAAAGCTGATAACGGAAATGGCCACCCAATGCAGGGAAGAGGGCAACAGGCAGGTAGCTCACGCTACCATAGACAGAGCGGGGGAGAGTGTGCTAAACATACTCACCCGAGCAAACAAATGTGCACTACGAGACGAGGAGCTACCGACCAGGGTAGTCGGAGGCTCCTCCGACCGAGGGGCAAAAGACCTGCTAATGAGCAAAAAGGACAGGAAAGAAAGGGATGCCGCGATACTCAAGATGAGGTCACACAAGCAAACCAAACGACACCTACGAAACCCGCAAATGGAACACTCAACCCTCCAAGGCCTAAAGGAAGGGGAGATGAAAGGCCCGCTGAACAGAGACAATGCAGACGCAAAGGAATGGGTGTCGTGGCTCACTGAGGAGGCCAAAAAGGAAAGGTCGACGGCGCACAAGGTAGTCACACAGCACTGGAAACGCGCCAAGCAAAGGCACAACGACAAAACGGTGAAGGAATACTGGAACAACCAAAAGAGATACCACAAAAGGATATACGCAAAAGCGCAGGAAACAGGCCATGCCCCCACAGCAAACATACAGGCCCTACAGGACAGAGAGGGCAACCTGACTGTGGGCCATGATAACATTGCGAACGCCCTGGCGGACCACATGGCCCATTCGGCACCATACAGGATGGAGCACCGTAGCCTGCCCGACCAAAAACCCCTACCATGGGAGGACCCAACCCATAGGGAACGCCTCATAAAAGCACCAAGACCAGACCCCACGGGACTGGACCTCACAATAAGCCGACAGGGCTACAGCAAAGCAGTACACACCCTGAATAACAACAAAGCACCAGGCCCCACCAGGACCCCGAATAAAATTCTCAAGTACATGCCAGAAGATTTCCATGACGCATTACATGCACTCATGCTGGAAATGTGGAATAGCAAGCACGTCCCCCTCATGTGGAAAAAGGGGACGTTCTGCTTCCACCACAAGAAAGGGGACGTGACCCTGCAGCAGAACTACCGGCCTATAGCCCTACTCGAGGGGGTGTTCAAGCTGTACACCTCGCAAATCGCGAACATGCTCTCCACGTTCTGCGAAATGCAAGGAATACTAGCCCAGGCGCAAGAAGGCTCAAGGGAAAAAAGGAACACACTCCGGCAACTCACTAGGGTGACCAATGCGATAGAGGACGCGAATGTCTCAGGACGGGAACTACATGGTCTGTACGTGGACTTCGAAAATGCGTACGGCTCGGTGGACCACAGCAAACTGCTACACACGATGCAATACCTTGGAATACCCGACGAACTCACACAAGTGGTGCGAGATGTCCTGGGCACACAAAGCCACGACACCATGTCCATGTACACCAGGGTAGGTGGGGAAACCTCCTACAAAACGGTACAGGTGCAGAGAGGACTCCTCCAGGGGGACAGCATGAGCCCCCTCCTCTTCATAATATACCAGGAGCCGCTATTAAGATGGCTAGAGGTGGGGGACCATGGATACCAACACAAGTACGCAGCGGAACAGGAAAGACTGGGGCCTCTCAGAACAACAGCAGGAGCATTCGTCGATGACCTGCTCATACTATGCCCCACGATTTTCCACATGAGAGCCCAGCTGCACAAACTACAGGCATTCTCACAGTGGAGCGAACTCAAAATTAACCTCACCAAGTCGGCCATAACCGGTATAAAAAATGGGGTTTCCATACCCGAGCAACTCCAAAAGGACCTCAAAATGCCGGGGGTGGACGGCAAACTAAGCCACTTCAAAATACTCAAGCCGGAAGACACATACAAATACCTGGGGGTACTGCTGGCTTTCACCGACAGGTGGGACAGGGAGAAAGAAGCAGCCAAGGAAGAAATGAACCACAGAATACAAGCCCTACTGCGCTCCCCGCTAACGCCGGACCAAAAAGAATACTCTCTCCACTCAAGTTCGCGCCATATAGGAACCATCCGAGGCCAGCTGCCCCACCCCCTGCAGTTGTGCACAGGAACGGAAGCTTGGCGGCTGCGCAACGCTCTCACCCAAAATTTTTATGAAAAACTTCAAGCGATATAATGGATAAAGGGAAGATAATTTTGAAATTATTCACGAGAATTTTGTGTTGAAGCGGGCTCTCACGACATGGGGGGGCGAAAGCCGACATCTTGCGGACCGGCAACGAGTCCGCAGCACGAAGCAGCGGAGATGAGCCTCGAGTTACTCATCAGCACAGCTCAGGCTGCGCTGAGAGCACAAAGGCTAGCACGAAGGCAGGGGGCGGCCCTGCCGGAACGCATCGGTGACGACGAGTCCATTGCGCTTACGCCGCAACAGAGCCTAACGCATCTGGCTCTGCACGCGACTCGAGCAGTTGCAGCAGCGGCAACGGTGTGCCTTCCCGCATTTGAGCGGGCTAGCACGACAGCACCGGGCTTGGCGACTTCATCGACGTTTCCGCCTTCGTCATCCACGCGTGGCACCGCCTCATCGCAGGGGCCAAGCGTCAGGACCCTCAGGAGAACCACGCAGCGACAGAACGCGAAGGAGCGCGCTGAGCGGAGAGATCCGCCAGCGACGACGGGGTTTTTCACGACTCCTTCCGTTTTGCCAACAGTCGTGCCAGGAGCATCTTTCACTTTTGGCAACGCCTCTGGAACAGTGAAGTCCAGAGACTTCGCGCAAACCGCGGCGCCATCCTGTGGTGCAGCGGTTTCGGACTCAACGTTTTCGGACATCGTTCAGCGTGCACCGTCTGGCACACCGCCTTCTCCTGGTGAGAAACGTAGTGGTAAACCGGCATCGGTGCCGCCTAGCCCACCGAGAACGAGCAAAAAGGGGAAAGCAGCTGCGCAGGGGGACTCTCAGGACGAGGACATCGCCGACCTCGAGTACGAGGACCCCTGGCATGAGGCGGACGGCCTGGACGTGGAGGTCTATGACCAGCACATCTGAACCGGAACTCCGCCAGCTACATTTCCCTGGAGCGCCTTCACTCAGCGCGCATGTGCAGGACCTGCTGGGAGCGAGTCAGCGGCCGACGAGTTTGGCAACCTGGTGGGACAGGCACGACAGAGCCGGCAAACGCTTTTCGTCCCCCACACCACGACGCATCTGGGGGTTTTCAGCGGCGGCAGCGGCGTGGTCATTGAACTGGCGCATCTACGTTTGACCACAATATCTGCAACATCTACCCCTACAAATCTTGCTCTAGTTGGAGCACAACTTGTGCTTTTAGAATTGCATGTATCCTAGGATATGCACCCCCACCGGGCCGCATACTGGGAGTGACCATTAGGAACTCCACTAGTAGACGGCCACACTTGGCATCGGACAAACTTGCTTGCCTGGAGCCAAGAAAACAGTGGGGGCATCTTTAACCGCTTGTCGCCCGTGCCATCTGAACTGCAGTCTCCCGTTATGAGGCAGGGCTGCAGGGAGGGTTTTAACTTTTGCAAGTAATAACTGCCTGGGACATCTGTAGATAGGTAGACATAAAGGGGCAGGCTTGACAGCTGTGCACCTCCTAACATCACGTCTCCGGTAGGAGTATCTCACATTTTTTCTTTTTTTCTTTTTCTCTCCACTCTGCGATACTGGGGAAGTTCAGGTATGGACTGCACCTGGGACTCTATACGGCGGGCGAAATAGATGACTTCGACAAAATAATAGGCGGGGCCATAAAGAACATACAGGGCCTACCCCGCAACGGAACACCAAACATTTTCACCACGCAGGAAAAGGAACAATACGGCCTGGGCATGGTGCCACTCCAGGCGGTCTACGCCCAGTCGATTTGGAGCGGACTGCTAGAGGCCATGCACAGTGAAGAAGACAGAGGAGCTATACGGGGCCCGGCGTGGAGACAAATAAACCTGAGGTCACGGCTCAGGATGTCCCACGTCAGCAGGTCCACCAGAGGCCTAGTGGAGTACCACTGCACAACGCGCAGGAACTGCACAGACCTAGACAAACTCTGGGGGGGGCACCAAACAAAACACAACACACTGAGGAAACTCAATGCCCTGCTCAGGTACAATATTACGCCCCAGGGAACGGAGGGGATGCTCGAACGGCTACAAACCCCAATACCGAAGATAATGGAACAACTAAAGGGAGCGACCAGAAGAAAGTCTGACAGAGAGATGGAAGGAACCACTAGAAAAACAATAGCAGGCAAAATAATGGATGGGGACCTGCCAGCACCCCCGGGATGGCAGGCGGTATGCACAGACCAAACAGCCAGACTCACAGTACCCAAGGATACACCGACCGCAATAAATTTCACGACGTGCCTCAAACTGTTCGCGCACTTCCCGGACCTAGTGCTCCTCACCACTCGAGATGGCCAACACGCGATTAGCCAAACGAACGTCAGAGAACAATGCACAGATGCAGCCCTCAAGGCCGACCGCGGTGCCATAGCAAAAGGCCTGGCACACCTGTACCCGTACCTGTGCGAGGCCCAGCCTAGGGACATAGCGAAGCCGGGGGACTTCTACGACAGCCACAACAACCGGCGCCTCAAGCAACAGTACAGGAGCATGCCCTCGGAGGGACCGCTGGACCCCCGCACGATGAAAACCAACCTCCCTCGCCTCAACCCGGAAGAGTTGCAGGCCAAAATGACGGAATGGGAGGCGAGAATGGTCCCCAGAGAGGAGATTCGCAGGCAGCTCTCCCTGCACCCACTTACAAAGATAAACGAGACGGAGATTACCAGTCCAGAACAGGAGTGGGAGGGGGAGGAACCACAAGACCTCCACACATGCCCACAAACTAAGTGGATAGACGAAATAGACCCCATGGTCGAGAAAATTGAAACAGGCTTTGAAAAGGGTCAAACGATAGACAAGCCGAGGGAGATTGTGGCAATGAGGACCCTACTCGTTGACCCAACTGACCCCCACTCCCTGGTGACGCAATATAGAACCCAGTGGAGGCACCCGGAGGGGAATGACTCCTACTCGTGGAGCACGAGGGAAACCATAACTGACTACCTAAAACTTGCCAAGAAAAGAGGCCAGAGCGCGACCACCTTCCCAACCCTGAAAAGAAGGCTGCGTACAAGGGGCTCCCAGGTGACCCACCCCACAGGCCTCAGAGAAATACTGGCTGGAAGACCGCACCTGGGGGAAGCCTGGCCCTCACTACATGCGGGGAACCTTACCCTAGACCCGACGGAAACCAACCCGGAGCAGGACATTGTGGACGATAGGGAGCACCACTGCCAACTACGGCTGGAAGGGGAGCTAGCCCACAGCTACCACAGAAATGGAAAATACATAGGCACTCTCACGAAAGAAAAGCTCCTCAGATTACACGAAAGGTACACCCAGGCAGTGGGTACCACAGACCACCAAACCCCACACCAACGCACACTACGCACCGAAATGTGGGAAGACCATAAGATTCAGGTCTCCACGTTCGAGGAGGAAATAGGGCACCTCCTCATTAGATACTCAAGCAAAGAAGAAAAGGAGGAACGAAAAAAGAACCTACAAAACCACTGGACATTCCCTGCACAGATGCAACGGGCACTACAACAGGCATTCGGAATTACCACTGAACTATTTGCCTCACCCCTCAATGTTCACCACAACACCACGACTTATTATGCCAAATATGACAGAGACAAAGTGTTCGGAGCTAGAGGCTCAGCCTGGACAACGAACTGGATGAAGCTCGGGGCCTACCAGTTCAACCCGGAATACACACCACAGGACCTCAAAAAGGCACTGGACTTTGCCATTGCGGCCACCACCACCCAAGACCCAGTGTTCGGGGTCGGGGTGTACCCGACATACGAGAAGACCCCATACAGGAAACTGTACAACTCGCATGCAGGGCACCTTGTGCACGAACTGTTTGAAATACCACAAGGCAAATTCACATTTCTGCCCCCAGACCACTGGATGGGTGCCACCCACCAACAGGCGAAACAGTGCAACTGGAACCTCAGGGTACTAATTGTTGCCAACAAAGCGGGGTGGCAGGCACACTGCGGAGACCCAGACGCTGCTGCGGATTACATAAGCAGAGCACTCACAACCTGCCCGCAAAGCAAGGTCCGCACGACCACAGCAGTCAGACAACCAATGAGGGAGGCGAACTTGCACGACGCAAACGAACCGCACCAGGAAGTACGCAACCCCAGAGTGGACTGTGTGGTGGACACAAGACCGTGGCAGAGGTACGAACTCCCGGAAGTCAAGACGAAAGACATGACAAATGCAATGGGAAGAATGTGTAACGCAGGACCACACCTACGGAACGACCTCTGCCCCCAGTGCTACAACGTGCAGGCAACAGTAGAAACCTGGTGGGAGGACAGCCACCTCCACATGGAAGAAGGACCAGCCAAGTGGGAACACCTCCCCGGAAGCAGGGGAGGCAAATGGGACATACACCCCCCCACCGTACAACAGGTCGTGGAAGCCAACACTCTACACACCAGGCCTACAAGGCAGGCTGACGCTCAAACGATATGGGATAAGGTAGCAAGGTCAAAAATTGTCAGGTACCCCACTGACTTCTGGCCCGAACACGAACCGGGAGCCCAAGGAAGGAGATGGGAACTGACGAGGGACCGAACAGAGGACCCCAGGAACCAAGCCCCGAGCGACACCCTAGCCCAACTGACATACCCCCTCCCTCGAAGGGCACACGAGGCAACCTCGTACCTATACACAGACGGGAGCAAAAGAGAAATCGAAACTGAAGAAGGGGGCAAAGAGTGGGCCTCGGGTGCCGCGGTATGGGACCCCAGGTCCGGGGATGGGGAGGCCCACATGATACGGTGGGAGGGGGAGGACCAAGAGATAAAGCCTATCGGACACCAGGTGGGAAGGAAGTCATAGCCCGATCGCGTCATGGTGACCTGAAATCGCGCCCTGACCTCATGAAGGCGTGACACAAGCGTTGCCACGCTCGTGTCGCCGGCGATTTCTGGCGAAGTACAAACGACCGCTCCCTAGATTCGATGATGCCTCGACTTTTCTTGTTAAATCCCTGAAACTCGACTCTCTGCGCTACAGTTCGTACGATTGGGGCATGCCCGCCGCTGCGGCGGGCATGCCCCATGGTATCCCCCACTGCAAGCTTTAACAAAATTTAACCTTCGCAGCGCCCGCTTTACCTTTACCTCTTACTTCCTTCTTTCTCGCAAAAATGCCAGGCGCGTGCAATGACCCAGATGCTGCTGAGGGAAAATATATTCAGAAAGTCTTAAACCGCACGCGACGACATGAAAAAGATGCTGACGGCTGCTGGTTGGTCGACCACTGCGTCGACTGCAAGTTCGACTTCATGAAGAGTCGAAAAGAAATCGAACGCTGTCGCAGGCATCATGAGGGACCGAACTGGTACACCGTCGTGTTCCCAGCATGCGGCGACTGCATGGTGGAGTACACCTACGGCGCCAAACGTGGTGATCAAACCACGAAGCATGTTGTATGGTACGCATGCTAACCTGCCTGCCCTACTTTTCGTCAGCTGCTTGCTTCAACCTCATCGTACATTTCTTTTCTTCCAGGATCAAGTCGCGGCACCCGGATACCGGGCTGTACACCGTTCAAGACGCCGACCCCCCCCACGCGATCCATGAGCGCGTGGCCTTGGAGTATCATTTCGCCAGGAGTGACTTCAAGGTCCACCGCGGCAGCAGATTGGACCAGGAGGGGTTTAGCCGCGTCGAGCGGATGACTGGGCACTCCCTGATTCCCACGCAGGTTCACCCAGCCGCAGGTAAGAACATCGCTTCTACTTGCCTTTCCCTCATCGTCTTCTTTTTTTCTTTTATTCTTTTATTCTTTTAAAGAACGCATCTTTCCTTCCACAGATGCTGGTCCGCCTCAACAGCCTGGCGCGGCTGCGGTCCAAAAAAAAAGGAAACGCGAAGACAGAAACGGTATTTCCTTTCCCACAGTCACCGTATGCATCTTTGGTTTCCTGCGCTGTCTTCTTTTAAGTAAATCTGTCTACAAGGGGTTTTCTTCTGATACTAAGAAGTTCTTCAAGTAAGGGGTTTTCGCCTGATACCTACTGTGTGTGCCCCTTCAGCACAAGTGAAGCGGCAGGGTGGGGCAGCCCAACCAGCTTCTGCTGCTCATGCTGCTGCAGGTGCGTGCCCGCCTGCCCCTAGCATGCCCCATGGCCCAAGGTTGCCCTGTATGCCCCAAGCCCCAGGGGATGCATGCCCCAAAGTTGCCCTGTATGCCCCAAGCCCCAGGGTATGCATGCCCCAAGGATGCCCTGTATGCCCCATGCCCGGCCAGATGCATGCCCCAAGGTTGCCTGTATGCCCATGCTGACGGATGCATGCCCCAAGGATGCCACTGTATGCCCCAGCACATGCATGCCCCAAGGTTGCATTGTATGCCCCAAGCCCCAGGGGATGCATGCCCCAAGGTTGCCCTGAATGCCCCATGCCCCGGGGTATGCATGCCCCAAGGATGCCTGTATGCC
>LGRX02009296.1:0-37257 GCA_001247695.2 Cymbomonas tetramitiformis | reverse complement strand
ACATAACTACATGGGAAGCGTGTAGAGGGGGAGTATCCTTATTAAATACAACTGTATTCCTTAAGTACCTTCTGTATTTTGCCAGGATTTACCAGTATTTCGGAACGCTTCCCATGTAGTGAGCACCTACGGTTATCTATGGCAGATCTGCATAAGCCGACACCGTGATCCTTGTTATTACCGCCGTACCTGCATCCCATGCCCGCCTTGCATTGCTCGCTTCCCAGCTCGCAAACATATGTCATTGTGTGATTGTGTGTTGTCATAAACTGAGAATCAATGTTATAGTAAATGTAAGTTTCACTTTGTGACAACTGTGAACTCATCTAGATTGAGCTGTGAACTTATGTAGATTTCTGCGATTTTACCCTGGTTTGTGAACTTATGTAGATTTCTGGAAAATTTAAAAGGAACAATCTTTGATTGTTCCCGGTACGATCTGGAAACATGGTTTGTCATTAACTGAGAATCATCATTATAGTAAATACAAGTTTCTGTTTGTGACACAGGCACACATCTGGAAATTTTGCGATCTGGCTCCGGGAACAATCTTTGATTGTTCCTTTTATAGTTTGTCATAATTAGAGAAGTAGTATTATAGTAAATATAAGTTTCTATTTATGACAACTATGAATTTGTGTACTGTGATTTTTCCTCACAGTGCGATTTGAGCCAGATCTGTGATCGCTGTGATCGGAGCTGATCGGAGCTGATGAGATTACGGGTTGCTATGCTTGTCATTATTAGAAATTGATCTATATAGTAAATCTAAGTTTCACTTTCTGACACGCACCGGCTGCAGTGTGATTTATTGAAAAAGTGAGGCAATGGTTACCTAAAATATCGGGCGTTTCATGCTTTTTTTGCGATCGCAATCCTTGTCATAAACTGAGAATGGTGTATATAGTAATTTTAAGTTTCTCTTTATGACAAAACTTGATTCCTTTTTCTCTTCCGATATCTTATCTTTAAAATTGGATTTCTATAAATTTTGCCAGGAAGCTTATACGTTGCCCCTGTAAATTGCGTCCACTGTCCAGTTTTAACACACATTGCCCACTTTTTACATAAGTGTAATATACCAATGCATCATTTGGATCATTAGCATCGTTTGTTGAAACTGCACTTACATCTATTGTATATTTTCTATCATCTATTTGTGCGTTCGTTATTGGAAGAGCAGATGTATTAAATGTGATATTCATGACTTTTACACCAGAATCTACATCGGCTGCACCTAACGTCAAATCAAAGAAGCAAATGAATTTACCCGCTGGTATAACTACTGTTCTGTCATTTACATTTCCACCTGTCAAAGCAGTAATAATTTGACAACCTTTATAAGACAACTGTGTCGGCAATGTCAATCTTTCTAACGCCACATTACGAGCTCCGGAAATATCACCCGACATATTAATTCTAAAAAATTTAGGTGTACTACCATCAGGTTTCGTTTGAAAATTTATAAAATATATATTTTCAGCATTTAATATGTCAACGTTGAGGTATTCAAACTAATAAATGTTGAATTAGCAGATTTGGGCCCTTGCATTTCTATATTAGTTTTAGAACCTAATTGTGCAATGTTAATAATTCCACCGTTTATTGTTGTATCGTTATTTACAGTGATAACTGTTCCAGATTTTCCCCGTACATTGTCAACTTGCAAATTAATACATTCACAACCAGTAAAATCGCCAGCACCGGCCTGTATGCCTCCCGTAAGCATCTCGATAGCATTTTCAACAATCAATTTGTCGTTGATTGTTACAGTTTCAGCTATCAATGTATCTTTTATAATCACGTCTCCGTTACCTCGTTCTATATTATCTGTCCCTGCAACATCGGTCCATTTGCTTGATCCACCCGATGGGGAATTGTTATTGATTGTATCACATGTTAAATTCTTACAAACTAAACTTTGTCCAAAACTTGACATATATCATATATACCTATTTAAATTTCACGCGGTATCGTTTAAAGTGTTTTATATGTGATATACCTAACAATCCTATAGCGTTAGGATAAACCAATACCGAGCCTTCTGCTACTTCACCGGTCGCTGGTAATATTAAAGGAACGTCGGAATATTGTGTTGTGGCAACCGAACCGCCTATACCGGTAGCACGTTGTGGTTGATTATGATAATCGGACGTACCGTCTGGTTTAATTATTCCTATAAGTCTGGCATCTGCTGTGCTCATTTGGGTGGACGTCGCCCCTGTATCATATATTAAAATGGCGTTTGCACCAGTCCCACCCTCTAATGATACGTTCACCTTTGATTGACGTTGATTTGTTTTTGCTTTTGTTTTTGGTAAGTTCTGTTTGTTATATCTGACTACGTTCCCTTGGGGGTCAGCAATATTTCTTACCTTACATCGAGTGTTTGCGAGTCTTCCATTTACAATTCCTTTAATTCTCATACCGACCCCATCTTGAACGATGGTTTCACAACTTGGTAAATTAGGATTATTTCGCTTTACAGGCATTTACAATATATTTACAATTTAAATGACGGTTGTAAATAACATATAACTGCATTTGGCGATGCATGAGTTACGGTTTCCATACAGCACCCGATTACACCATTAGTCGCCGCAACTGCCGAAGAATTGACAACACCATTTGCTTGAAGTCCTAAAAGCTGACCCTTGGTGTACGATCCATCAATACAGTTAACAGAACAGAAACCGCTAATTAGTACAAAACAAGAATTGCCTGCAAGACTATCTTGGACACATACACCAATGACGGCCACATTGGTATTAGTAGTGGTATTGATAGCGGCATATGGCTTGACACCATTAATGTTAGTGCTTACATCGTCAAAAGAAAGAACAGTTCCTGATGTTATTGTAGAAGCTGTTGTGTTTACCATCGTATATACTTGGCCTGTGAATGTGTTTGGTGATGCAGTCTTCCTATAAGAACTTGTGAGTTGGGTTAATGGAATACCATCAGTCGTTATCGAAGATGTGTTTGGTGTTGTGTAAGCCCAATCAATACTGTTCGTGATTCTTATGGCCGCCGTATCCAAATCTGAAGTGAGGTTGATCGAACCGCCTGTGTTACCAACAGCAAGAACTTGTGATAAACTCGGTATACCACCACCACTTGAAACAGGGCCGTAACGTACCTCGTTGGATGCTGTATCGTAGTGGAGCATTTGTGACTCGCTTGCTGGGTCGGGACTGGCCCTGACAGGTCTGATATAAAAACTACTTGCGACACCGGCATTCAGTTCAACCCCGCTCGCGTTTAAAACGATTGTGTTATCGGTGTTTACGGCACTCTGAGCAGAATTTTGTGCAGCCAACGCACCAATGTTCACACTTGACTCGCCTGCTGTATATTCACCTGCATATTTTCCAATATTCACTGCTGCATCTTTGCAGTTAACCTGACCACAATCGTCGCCGATAGACACGACATAGTCACCACAATTAGTATTACACGAACCGGAACCAATTGCAATCGTATCATTACTTGTTGTATTGTTAATAGATAATGCATTGCGGCCGATTGCTATAGAACGATTTCCAATGTGGTCGGCGTTTGTATACCCTTGAGTTTGTTCTCCGATAGACACTTTTCCAAAACCACCAGAACCTGATTCAATTCTAAGATTATTGCCACTCAGTTTTTCTTGATTGACTACCATGGTACCCGTTCCGGTGTATGAAACATCGGCGACACTGGTCGTGCTACCTTGGTCAGTGACCGATTGTAAATTCTGATTTGCCCCGGACGGCAGGTTTTGGAGCAAAGAACCGTCTCCACGATATTTACCTGCGGTCAGCGTGATGTCACCCGTATTCAATACGAGTGGGCCGTCGTTTATCAATACCCCATTGCCGAAAGGCTCTATATTGATTGTTGTCTGCATACATGTAATTTCATTAATACCGGTTTCCCCAATTGAGACTCGTGTTTGTTCAACAGGGTCTAAGCTTTTAATCTCGAAAGAAGCATCGAGGTCATCGAGGCCTGCTGAGAATCGTGATTTCGACACTGGATTGTTTAACACGAAGTCGTTGAATTTGATGCTTGTGTGTACCTTCAGCGACCCATCTGTCAACAAATTCATCTGTTCTCGTTCATTCAATGGGTCTTGAGTATCTATGAATTTGATATCGTTCTGATAGCGTATGTCCGAACCGATATGCATCGTCTCTAACGGCGAGTCTACGCTGCCTATAGTTTGGCACACAACTGTATCGCACGTTAGTGTATCGGTTGTCCCTGGGGCTGCTACATAGTCTTTGCCGTTAATTTTTTCAACTATTAGATTTGAACCGAAAGCTGACATTATATACTATACTTTTTATATTTTAATATGTATTCCGATAAGATGTTGAAATCACATACCAATTTCCTGGAATGTCAACAGCGGTAGTTGAACCTGATTGAAACGTCCTTTCGCCTGATGCAATTAAAGTGACGCTCGTTATACTTTCGCCATTGGTTGCACTATTTTTCAACTCAATATCGCCGTTAGTTGTGTCTGAAGATCCATTTATTCTGTCACCCTCAAACTTTTGAAGAGTCACTGTGCTGCCTGTTTCGGCTGTTCCGTTATAAATTGTAAACATTTTACCTTTGATAGCAGGTAGACATTCCGGCAACCGAACATTTGTAGCAGTATCACCTAATATAATTTGATTCTGTACATCATCCTTTGTTAATTGTATCAATGTTCCATTTCTTAGTGTTGTGCGAAACGTAGTATTGGCATAAGTCAAGGTTTTTGCATTTAGTTCATTTCCGAAAGCTGACATTGTATATACTAATCTATGAAAAAAACAAAGGCACAGGTTGCAACAATCGACTATTCAATGGATGCTCCATCGGGAAATGGAACATTTCCATCTTTTGAGAAAGCTTTTCACCATGCCCTAAAGTATAACTTTTGTATCCCGCCAAAGGATGAACGTTGCTGATCCTAAATGGTGGATATGTGATATCATTGATTGTTTTACATGGTAGCTGTTGCATCATAATCGGTCTAAAACCTGACATTTGACACATCGTCGCGGTGTGAATCTGTTTGTCCACGTTCGGTCCTACATCTTTTATCATGTTGTACCCAACCAATCCTGGTTGTTGAGCCATGTTTGTATACTATTAACCGCTTTTTAAAATACCGTTTCGATCACACGGTTTTGACCAATACGAAGAACGGCGGTCGTTTCGCAAATAATCATTACCTCGTTACTGTTTGTCAGATTTACCTTTTGTAAATCGTCATCTGGTTGTGCTACATGAGTTTGAAAATAGAAGGAACTGTTCAAACCCCGAGAATCCAATCCTGTTAGGCTTCTGACGCCCATTTCTGAGGGGAGATTCAAACGTACCATAGGAATGAACTGATTATTGAGCCAATCTTCATAACTGTTAATCTTACAACCCGATAGCGTACCGTAGTTGTCAGCTTTACCGATACAGAGCAGATTGAACGCTGCAAGAGGATCGACTCGATAGTTAGGAACGAACAGGTTATTCAAGTTAAATTGTAGAGCACCTAAATGACCAGCTGAAAATCTAAAGTAAGACGGGAGGTAAGATGTACCACAGGTGTTTTCCAATTTGATAAGTCCTAAAGGTTTATCCCGATAATCCCCTGGGCGTTGAACAGCATATATGTTATCAATACACTGTGAACTCAAAGAGAACCTTGTTGATTTGGACATCGAAGAGGCCCCTTCAAAAAATGAAAAATAGTTCTTATACGGAATTTCTAAAAAACCGTCACGCAATTTTGATTCCACGGCGGCATCGTAGACACCTGAACTGAAAGTGATTGTTTCTACGGTAAAGTAAAGGTCGTCTAATAAAAAGTCCCCTTGTGAGATTAAAGTCTGTTGAGCTTTTTCCGTGAGATCGACTTCAGGTGGACTACCTTGGACAAACGCTCCTAACACCTCAGGCCCATGCAAATACAATCTGATTTGAACTGGAGGAAGAAGACTTGTATCAATGTATGAAGGTTCTGCTTCTCCTAATATGCTGAGCCAGGTATTCAAGATGTATGGACGTGGTGTGGCATAGAAATTGTCAGCAACATTGATTTCTTGATTTTTGAGAACACGTTGATAAGTCATTTCTTTACTGAGTGTTGTTTTGATAGTGTCGAGAACGGTTGCTACCGTGCTGTAAGATTGAAAACCAGTGGTCAATTGCTGCCCTCCTGCGAACACCTCACACCTAGAGATGAGCTTTTCCAACCCGTTGGGAAGCGTAACAATTAAATCTTTATTTCCATTGTCCGTATATGGTATAGGAGTTTTGCACGAACCTTTGCAATGCATACTGAGACTTTTCATATTAACGATGGAATTGACAGGCAGATTCAAAGTTATAGTTGAATACCTCGATGCTTTAGTAAGATTAGTGGTTTCCAATCTGAAGTAATTGGTGGAATACGAGTTCATTTTCGATAAGCCGTAGGCCAATGACATGGGGAGGCTCATTTTTGTATATATATTATAAAGATTATAAAATATCTGAGAGACCAGCAGGTGCCAATTCTTCGACCTTAATGCTTAATGAATAGTTAATACTGCCGTCTGATGCTTGGGTCGGAGAGGTCAATGTGATCAGTCTTGCTTTAGAATCTGTAAGTGTGATTCTAAATGAAGTAAATTGAGACCCAGACACTTCAATAACAAAGTTGTCGTTTGGATCTATGTATCTTATGAAATCTGTCGTCGTGTCACTAGGCAATAGTATTTTCGCCCAGATATCAGAACTGATCATTTCGTTATTGTTTGTAAAAGTAGAAAGATTGGTTGATTCAATATTGTGTGTTGGTAACGATGTGACCCTAAGGTACAAGGCGTCGTTGGTTTGAATGTTGCAAGGATAAACAGATTGAAACACGGAGTTGGGTGTGGTGATGCCAAACAAGTCTATAAGTTCAGATATCTCACGTAAACCAGCTGTGCTTCTATTAACACGACCTCCGAGTACTTGATCTGAGTCATTGTATTTTCCAGCTGTGGAAACTGAAATTAGGGCATTTTGTAAATTACTTCCCGGTAAAGCAAAAAAGTCCCCACTCACGCTGAATGATACAAACTTAATATTGGGTGCTGCAGGATTCAACGTTATACGAAATTTATTCTTATAATCAAGTCCATCGCCGCTATTATTGTATAACACAGTTACATCACCGGTGTATCCAACAATGGCAGTCTTTATGCTTGTTTGTAATAATCTTGTTAGTTGGTCTAAATCAGTATAATTTGCATAAGGTATTTGAACTTCCGTTAAAGTATTATTTGCCATATCACCCACATAGAAGATGCCATTGGTCTCGTTAATACTATACCATGTCTTTGCACAAGAGAGAGTATTCAAAGTTAATCTCAATTTGGTTTGTGCTCGGTAACTTATCAGCTGAGTGGGTATGTTCATTTGCAAAACACGTGCGTCTCCATTGCTATTGTCTTCGGAAGACAAGAATAGCGTTCTTGTGCTAATTACGCTCATCTATATTAATATAACAATTATCTTTTATAGAATCAACAGTATCCCGATCTAAAGGAATTGGTTCTTCAATGTTTCCAGTACAAAGGTCATCGTAAAATTCTGGACGTTTGATATAATCATCTACAAGCAATTCTACATGAGCATCTTTAATATCGGGATATTGAAGTTTGGCTAAGCGTATCAATTCTTGACGGTCCATTGTAATATATAGAGAATAAATTTGAAAGTTTGAATTTGTCACAATTAGAGATTGATGTATATAGTAAATTAGAATCTCACTTTATGACAAATCGTTAAACAAGCGATTGTCGTTCAAACAATTCCCTATCTTGATCAGCACGACCCGTGACTTGACGTATCATCTCTGTGATTGGATCATAGATCGGCACTTCACTTAATGGTTTTTGTTCTATAGGACTCAGTCCTAATTTTTCACGTATGTAATTCTTCTCGCCCAAGCTTTCTTTAACACCCATTACATTCATTAAATCTGTGAAGTTTACATTTGGAGTTTCTGATAATAAGATTGGTTCTAATAAACCTTGAGTGGTCCTAAAGATACGTTCGTCGTTGGTGTCAGTCGGTGTGTAATATCCAAGGTACCCTCCCACAGCCGAACCCGTCATGGCGTTGGCAAACCCATAACGAGACCTTGCTGTACTGACTCGCGTAGACTCCGGTGTATCTGAGTACATTTGTTCCACGCTATGCAATTTTGTCAAATTGTTTTCCGTACCTACCTTTGGATTGACATGTACGATATCATAATTGCTCTTGGGATGTGGCTTCAATCGTGCCGGCAAGGATATCAGATCACCTTCAGTTGAGTATAATACTTGCTTTTCGGTCGGAGTGTTAATCGCGGTTCTTGCAAAGGATTTATTGCTGGGTTAAAATGATGCCCTTCCACATTGTTTATTTCCGATATGTAATTGCTTTGACCACCGCCGTTAGAGTGCCCGGTGACCGATAGCTTATAGCCACCGTATTTCATTTTGACATCGTCAAATCGTTGTTGTGCTTCTTGATATCTTGATGTACTACGTTGTTGTTTCATCAATGTCAAAAGATTTACATACCAATCTTCTACGTTTTGTCCACGTGAGATGTCCTGGGCAAGAGTGTTCAGACTTCCAAATTCTGCATCAGAGCCTCGATATGCAATAATAACGTCTTGGCTTTTAGGATTGACCAACGTTGTAGAGTTTCTACCCGACAAACTTCGGTCTACGTAATAACCCGGAAGTCCTCTCATGATACCCTTTAAACGTGTTTTATCACCATAGCTATATGCATACGAAACATCTGATGCTCGTGCATATTTCGTTTGTGTAGAATCGTCCTTAGATGTAATGTTAGGACCAAATACTTTGTTTAAAGCGGTACTCGGAAATTTCACTGCGTCTTGACTGAGAGCATTTAGCAATTTTGAGGTGTCTCTTTGTGTATACTTGTCAACATCGTCAGGTTTCATAATTGGTCTACTCTTGATTGTGACCATAGATTTGAAAGGTGCACTATTATTGCCAGGTCCATTACGCGAAACCGAACTATGTATTTGTTTATCATTTTGATGATCAACAAAATTACTAAAATAACTACTAGATGGACGACAGTAAGCATTGGATTGATAGCTTTGATTACAAGGTACTTGCATTACTATTAACGAGTTTTTGATTTGGGTGTTAAATCGCCTCCGGCTATGTAACTAGCAACTCTTTGCAGAGGACTTGCAGGAGCCGGTGGTGGTACCTGACTCATTGGAGCCGGTGGTGGCACTTGACTTCGAGTTGTTACCCTTGTGGATGCTTGTGTACCAAATATTCTCGGCGACGCCATTTCGGGTAAACTCAATGATTCTTGAACTGCGAGTTTCATATTTCTACCCTTTCCAGTAACCTTTGACGGTCCAGCTTCAGGAGTCTCTGGTAATAGTTGTTTGGATGCTTCTGCGACCATGGCGTTTCGGTCTTCAGCGTCTTTGGCAATACGCAGCAACGCTTGATTATCGATATCGTCTTGTGTCATTGTCATCATTGGATTCATTGTCATCATAGGATTAGGCATGGTTATATTAATACCACTGCTATAGTCCTGAATATCTCTCACTAATGCATTGGAATTTATCCCTGAATCTCTTAGAGTGTTATAGAACACAGCACTGTTCTTAGGGGGCATCGTTATTACGTAGTTGCTTTTAGCAAGTTTACCATATCCTTGAAACAGAGTGTCGGAACTTGAGCCGTTGGCAATTCCCATCATTTTCATACAATTGCGTCTTCCGACCTCATCGGTCAATATTGTTCTCATTATATATTAACGGTTTCTTTTTTTCAACAGTTTAATTTCAGGGTCAGGTATATCAACGAACTCATCCTCTTCCGATTTGTCATAGAATATCAACTGATACTTACGTTTACTTTTCCTTGATCGATTGAGCTTAAGATATCCTTTCAAAGTTTTCTGATAATTTGACGATTTCTTATCGCTAATGAACACATTAACTTCATAGTTGTCATAGTTTCTAGATGTCTTGGAAGCAGTATTACCTTCTATACCCTCTTTCTTCAACGCACGCTCAGATTTTGCGGCCTGCTTGTTTTCACTGTCAGTCTTGGTCCCACGAGTTTCTTTGGATGGTTTAGAAACAGGTCCTTGAACCTCTTTCAGTTCTCGCGGCTTGTATTGTCGGCTTAAGGTATCACCGTCGCCGTCCTCTATTACGAAAGACAATCCTTTTCTACTTCTGACCTTATACACCTGCGTAGACCATGTTTGGCTCTCTTTGTCAAACGTCTTCTTAGTCACACGTAATCGCACCCGATCGCCTGGTTTAATGTCTAACTTCTGTAAGAGTTTGGCAGTTTGATTGCGTTTCAACAAGACACTTCTAATAACACGATTCTTATTCATGTCATCAGGAGGGGTATCATTGATATTACCTTGGTTTGTTGTTCCATTGTAGTTATCCACGATATCATCTATATAGTTCACCCAATCGCTCTTGCCAGTGGATGCAAAAACCTTTTGCAATTTGCTTTTTAATGTCCTATTGAATCTTTCAATCTTTCCTTGACGAGAGTGGTCCTCAGCTTGAGACGTGTAATGTTTGATACCCTTTTGTTTCAATAATTCTTGAACTGGTTTGTTTGTAAATTCAGATCCTAAATCGGTTGTAAGGGTTTTCATTTTGGTTTCGGTAATCAATCGTTTCATAGCGGAAACTATGCCTTCAACGTCCTCCGATCTTTTATTGTTTTTATCCCTCACCGTTTTACTTTTTAATGGAATGGCATAAGCTTTGTTTGTGTTAATGTTAATCGCAGTCAGAATCACGGCGTTCCCTTTGTTCACCGACTTTTCTTTTGGCAGAAACGCGAGATCGGCTTGGATGCTGTTTTTCCCAACAGGTGCGTAGATTGGAAAATAATCCTTACGAGATACCCTTTTAGGTTGTGCCAAAACTTGTGATGTCTCAGTCTTGGAAATAGCAGATTTGACCTGAGACTCTGTGACTTTATAACCTTGTGCCTTAAGCTTTTTGGTGAATGCATTGGCACCGCTCATTCCGATCTTCGGGTCCAGATATAATTCTTGGAGTCTACTCTCAGATATTGGTTTACTTGTCATACTATATAATATAGTCTTACATATAGTATACAATGACTTATCAAATCAAAGCTTACACAAAAAGTCAAGCACGGAAACTCGGTGTTAAGATCAGCCCATCAAATAATCAAAGCAAAAAGATTGATGTTTTCAAGGATGGTAAATTGATCGCTCAGGTCGGACAGCGAGGTGCTTCTGATTACCCTACATACATGGCCACTAAGGGTAAAGAGTATGCCGATGAACGACGTCGGTTGTACAAAATTAGACACAAGAAAGACCGCAATGTCGTCGGTAGCAATGGATACTATGCAGATCGATTATTATGGTAGGGTGTCACAAAGTGAAACTTACAATTACTATATATACAATTCTCAGTTTCTGACAAAAACAAGTGTGTCACAATTAGAAAATCATTATTATAGTAAAATCAATCCCCACTTTATGACAATGGTAAAATGTCCCATGTCGTCCAAGCAATGTTTCCTTTGTCATAACTGAAATTAAATGTCTTAGATTCCGATCTGACTTCTAACCCTAATGGCAACAATCTGTGATTGTTGCTTTTTGATTGATGTCTGATAACAAGGTTACTCATTTTGACTGGGTCGTTCCTTTGATTTAGAATCATATTTTTCATAACATTATGATTGATATGTTCTAGGTTTTCAGTACTCAAAGAGAAACCTTTTATCTTGGTCATACAATATTCATCGGCGAACTTCAGGCTGTATGACTTTGGTCCAGTGCTCAGGAATTCAATACACTTACCATGTTCTTTTTCCAATCCTTGAAGCTCACACTTAAGATAACCTAACCATGGCTGTCTATAACCAGTCCCGTGATATATATGATGGTTCTCTTGAGTTTCTATATATATAATAGAATCAGTATCAAAGTATAATACGTTTGAGAACCCGGTGGCTTCTATCAGCTCGTACAATTTCAATCGTCCATAGCTGGTTATGAACGCGGCCAACACCTCGTTCGTTGAAAACCGTGTGTCGGCATACACATCAGAATTCTCGGTAAAATTCATCAATACCATCTCATTCTCTTCAGATCCAATAAACTCATATTTACAATCGTACCTCTTATTACTGATTGTATTGTAGAACTCACCTGGATTTTGAATGACCTTACTTTTAGATTTGTTTGATCGTTCACCGAGTTTTCCATATAATATATTTTGCATGTCTTTAGCAACTTGTCTCATACCTGGATTGTATTTGATGTTTCGTTTGTCTAACTTGATACCTTCATGAAATTCAAAGTCTTTTATGAATGTATCTATGTCACCATCAGGTGGCCCTGACGACTCGGTCTTGAGTTTTAAAAACTTATCAATGTAAGCACCGAACAAATCAGTTGTAGTCTCCTTCCAATGTTTAATTTCATAGATGTCAAGAATCTCATATCCCTTTTCAATAGCCTTCTCCAATTCCACCGTGGTCCATGTTCCGACCATTTCATACAACGGAAAGATCAATTTGTTGGTAACGTGCGGTAACACACCAAACTTCAAATGTTTATTTGGTAGTATCTTACATTTAATCAATCCAAAGTATCCATGAATATCAAGGGATTTAACATCTCTAATGATCTCCGGGTGTCCTTTCGCTTTGTCTTCATTACTGAAGGATACATAGAGTTGAAGTCTTGATATCTGATATATTCATTGTCTTTGCATTTATAAAACAACTTTCCTAAATCAACTCTTGCACCATGATAGGAGTCTCTATCATGAATGGGAGAAGCTAAAATTTGTCTATCTAAGAATGCATTTCCAACATGTGAAGTTTTCAATTGAGCCACTTGTGAATCCCAGTCCGATTCCCATATATATACAAGATTGTAGCCAGCTGCCTTGATGTCCTCTAATCGTTTCATGGTTTGTCGATTAACTTCGCCAAATGTCATGCCCGATCTCCGACCCTGTTGATACTGAATATCATCTTTGTGATATTTCTTCAAATCGGCGTGAAACCAACTACCAAGAAATTCATATACGGTGTTTGTTATTTCATCAAATCCATCAACATATATGTGTAACCCCGTATCTTTGAGTTTATAGTTCCGTTTACCATCCAAATCTATGACAAGCTTCGCCGACGTTGTGTGTACTATATAATCCAACCATTGATTCTCTTTGATAGAGGCATTCTGAGATTTGGTCAGTGATTGTAGTATACCCACCGAGTCCTTAGGCATACACTCATTTCTCCATATGTTTACAGCCAATTGAGCTAATGTCAAATAACTGAATGGATCAAACTTGTTATCGGTAATCTTCAGAAAACAATCTCTGAAAGCGAAGACAGCTCGACGAAGAATCGTAACATCATCGTGACAATATCTCGCAAGCTCTTTTGGATGTTCAAAAATACAACATTTACTCTTTTTCTCAAACCACCAATGATATAACTTTGTATAAGCTTCGGGTTGTAAGATTTCTGGATTGTAATATTTGATATCGGGATAAAGACCCATGTAGTGTTCGTTCTCTTTTGTATTGAAAAGATGTGGATAATATCCCTTCGTGATTTCATGTTCAAAGCCGAACATTTCCGGAAGAGCATGTAATGGTCTTGACATAAACATATATGAGTCAATGAATCTCACATTTCCAACTTTCATACATAGAATGTCTGCACCTGTATATAATATATCTTGTGGAGGCTTTCTTTGGACATTGATGATATGTTCTACTATTAATCGGAAATCGAAGCGACTCCCGCAATGGGCGACGAAGGTATGATTATCATGTTTTTTGAGATATACCCATTCCAGAAAGTCATCTATTGTTTTGTGAATGACAAACGAACCGTCGTGATATTGGCTCTCGCAATGATTAACAATCAATCTGCCGTTGTCATTCATTGTTTCAAAATCAAAACAAACAATGGTTTTATAGTCCAATATGGATTTCGGCTCAACCTTGGTCATGTAACACTTGTGCTCATGCAGATTACAAACGATCTTACAATTAGGACATGACTTGTATCCACATATATGTTTCTCTTTAGAATTAAAGATAACATTACATAATTTACATTTGTGTACATTAGCACAGGTCACCAATTCCTTATGAAGATCATAACACTCTTCATTCATAAACTTACGATTGCATATCTCACAATGATGCCATTGTTTATTGCCTGATGACAATCGTGTATCCTTGTTTGCAAAGATGCATTTCTGAGACTTGCATTGAGAACATGATGGTCTATAGGTCTTGCCTTTGAAGCAATCAATCCTTGTAATCGGTTCATAGTGATTGTCATGTAAGAGTATGTGATAACTATCATTATAACTTGAATAGTCATTGTGTTCGTTAAAGTACGGCGGGTAATACATGATTGGATCACCACCAAGTCTTTCAGTGATACCCCACACAAATATATTAGTTTCATAATGTTTTTCTAAAATAGAAAAGTCTTCTATATTGATTCCATTTTGATCCATTTTCGGAAACAATTTCAAACGCAGCTGATTAGATATTGTTGAAATATTGCCTCTATGATTGCTGGCATCTCTTTTGAGTTGCTTCCATTTGTTTTCATATTGATTCTTTTTTATAAGATTATCACTCAACATCTTATCTAATTTTCGTTTCCTATGTAAAAGTTCCAAAGATTTGATACCACAATTGTTGCGAGATTCAATCTTAATCACACATTGCTTCAATCGCAATTCAACACTATTCTTCGGAGCTGCCGTACATTTGCTACCTTTACCTTCTGGTGGTTTGGAAGAGTAATATTCAACTTCGATATCTTTGGCAACCTCGACCGACTTTTTGCTGCTATCTCCACCCTTCGGACTTTGCAGCATCTCTTCAAATTTCGTCATCACATCTTGGCGATCTGAACCTTTGACCCACTTGGATGTGGTCCCATCCTCGAACACAGCTCTCATCGAAATTTGTTGAGTTCCTTTTGATTTATCAGGTAACCAATAGTTTAAACTGCTACCATCGGGACCAGCTCTTTCAAGAAACGTTGTAAAGGGAACCTTAAGTTTTTCAACATCGGTACTGAATTTCTTGATATGTCTTTTAGAATCTCCGACGGTATACTTATTGATTTCATCAAGTCTATTTTGTTCTTTAGCAGGCTTTTTACCTATCTTGGTCCATTGTCGTCTTGTAACTTTCTCAACCTTCTCTTTTGATTTCCGATACTTCTTCTTGTAATCACGTATGGCTTTCGTCCGATCGTCACCACTTAAATTTTTACTTTGTAAGTCTTCCCAATCTGCAGCAGTGAGCTTATGGCGTGCCTCAGGATTTTGCTTTCTCAATTTAGGGGGCATCTTCCTATACTATATAAATTATATTTTTGTGGCATCACCGCGACTTTTTTTCATTTGTTTTTTCATTTGTTTTTTCATTTTTATACGTTTCTCAATATCATCAATGGCTTTTCGATAATTGCCAACACCCGTATATTCTGCATTAGATCGTTGAAATACTGAATGACCTGTTACTGTACCAGTACTTGATTTGTCCAAAGGTGCTACCATAATCGGTGCTATTCTTCGTGGGGCTTTAGTCGGTAAGGCAGGGTCCTTTATTGGCTGCTGGTAAATTGGTTGACCGCTAGGAGTACCGTGGTCTAAGGCGGTTCTACTTTTGTTTGATGTCTTCTTGACAACTGGACGACCTCGTAAGCTTTTAAGTTTCTCTCCTTGTGTCATCTTACCAGGTCTCTTTTTAATTCCATGTTCTTGTCTATACTCTTGAGCACACAGTTTCAGTTTCGCAATCCAAGTCTCTTTAGTCATATATTATATCTCATATAAAAGTTCCAAACTGAGGATTAATACTAGAGTAATATAATCTCACTTTGGAACACTAACTCACATCAAGAAATATTATTTTCTTAGGGTATCTTATAGTTACTTAATGCCAGTTAAAGGAGAGAAGATTACCGATAGTGCAACATTGGAACGCCTTGCTTTAATGAGGCAGAAAGCATTAGAGACACGCCGTGCCAAAGCCAAACAGAAACAAGATATCAAAATGGCCGCTCAACTTAAGGAATCTCAAAAAGTTACCGAAGCCCAAGAGACCATTAAGAAAGCTACGACAAAATCTCCTCAGCCAGAACCTCAGTTAGATTCCGAACCCGAACCCCCCGAACCCGAAGTGGAACGTATCGTTGTCAAGAAACCAAAAGCTGTCAAAAAAAAACCCAAAAAGCAGGTTGTCATCGTTGAATCTGATAGCTCTGAATCAGAACCCGAACCTGAAGTGATTGTTAGAAAGTCTACCAGACGTAAACAAAGCCGAGTTGCATCTCAATCACCACCACCTCGAAAACGAGACGCTGAGATGGAACCGGGATATGACAAAGCTTACTCAAGTCTATTTCTATCATTATAGTATATGCAGTTCCAAAGACTGAAAGATAAGAATTACAATATTAAGATTCCGAAGAAGAGTGCTTTTCCGATCGAGACTCCGGACGACTTTATTCAATTACCGATGGTAACACTTGCAAATTCCAAACGCGGAGGTGCCAAAGCAACAAGCCTTACTCATTTACTACGGTTAATGCAATACAACAATGCATTGGAGAGGATTATATTGGTCTCGCCGACGTATGAGAATAACAAACACTATTTTGAAGATCTTCCTTTAGACGAGAGCGACGTGCTTGAACCTGAAATAGACGTGATACCTCAGATTGAAAACATTTTAGATGAAGAAGCCCTTGAATATGAATCATATGTTGAAAAAACAAAACGTTATAAAAGACTCATGGACATGTTACACAAGAGTGAAATGAGTGTGTACGAAATACCAGCCGACTTATTATTGGAATTTGCCGACGAAAACGATAACATTGCACCACCACAATACAAATACAAAGTTACAAATAGACCACCATCTGTAGCAATATTCTTCGATGATTGTTTAGACTCACCCGTGTTCAGGCCCAAATCAGGATTAGGCCGTTTTGTTATAAGTCATCGACACAAAGGGAAAACGAAGAACATCGGTAGTATAGGCTGTTCATTGCTTTTCGCCACACAAGCATACACGAGCAATGGGGCGGGACTACAACGTGCTATACGATCGAACCTTACCCACATCCTACTTATGAAGACAAAAAATCAAGATGAGCTAAAACAGATAAGTTCAGAATTAGGCGGCGAGGTTTCCCCCGAAGAATTTTATGATGTCTTCAATCAAGCAGTCCAAGATAGATATGACTTTCTATTTATTGACCTTGCAAAGAAAGATTGTCATCCAAGCATGTTTCGGAGAAATTTTAACGAGTTTATTCTTCCAAGTCAACCATAGAGTCTAAGTCATTTCGTGCATTTTATAAGTTGTCATAAAGTGAGATTTAATTTACTATATATATCAATCTCTAATTATGACACCGAAACGTGTCTTGGAGTTATTCTCGGGGACAGCCTCCTTTAGCAAAGTACTTAAAGAAATCTATAAAAATTGCGAAATTGTATCGGTAGACATACTGCCCGATCATAATCCAACTCATATTGTGAACATACTAAGCTGGGATTATACCGTGTATCCATCAAAGCACTTTGATATGATCTGGGCCAGCCCACCATGCACGGAATATAGTAAGGCCAAGAGATACCAACCACGAAATCTGGAGTTGGCTGATAGTATAGTTGAGAGAACATTGCAAATAATTGACTACTTCAAACCTACATATTGGTTCATTGAAAACCCAGCAGATGGTGGCTTGATGAGACATAGACCGGTGATGCAAAACATGAATAAATACATCCACACATGTTGCTATTGTCAATATGGATTTGAGTATAGAAAAGCAACTAACATATGGACTAACCGAGATGGATTAGATCTGAAGATGTGCTTCAAACACAGCACGCCATGCCCTATGATGAAGCTATATGGAAAGCATATGAAGTCGGCTCAGTTTGGTCAAAGTTCATGTGCATCCCATGGGATCGGGAGAGGAAAGGTTGAGAATGTGTATAGCATACCACGTGAGTTGATCATAACTCTTGTCACTTTTAGAGAATGATGTATATAGTAATATTAAGTTTCACTTTATGACAGGTTTACAATACCATTAGATCGGCAACAATCGAAGATTGTTGCTTTTGATTTGTCACTTTTAGAGAATGATGTATATAGTAATATTAAGTTTCACTTTATGACAAGTCTACAATACTAATGGCTTTAGCTTTTTCCAAAATGCTACACTCACCAAATTATCCCAAAGCTCAACCCTTCTCCTTGATTTAATTTCCTCCTCCGATTCATCCTCGTCAATAAATTGGTATTCTCCATTGAACAATCCAAAGTTCTTGAAGAGCTCAGGTCTTCTAAATCCCAACAACGTTTTGTGTTCCTCCAAAATCTCCGGTATAACCTCATAGGTGCATCCTCGCTTGTCTTTGTATCTCACTTGCTTACCTATAGTAAATCCATCTCCGAACAAGTGGTGATAGATCTTGCCCAGCAATGCATCAATATCTTTCTTTTGAGTCAGATCGTACCCCTTTGCTTTCTTTGTCGGAAACATGTTGAAATACTCTTCATTGCATGTGTCACTCTCCTCTTGTGTCAAAGTCTTTTTTGAATCAATGGCATTCTTATCTAAGTTCCCAACCATTTCTTGAAACCTTTGTAACCACCACACCTTTGCTTGATCAGATCGTACTAGATTCACAAGAAAGTCATCTCCATTCTCTACCTTTTCTTTCATTTGTACTTGGTCATATATGTAAAAGTAGCGAGCGACATTGAAGTGCTTCTTCAATAAGTGGTCAGCTTCGTAGTATTTCCTAAAGGTTTGTAGGTCATCCTTGGGCACTACCAACATCTCATGAATTCTTTGGTAAACCTCACATGACATAGGGTCAAATTCTTGTGGAACCTCGGTTTCATCTTCTATTGGTTTCCTCAACCTTTGTGCTTTAAGATATTGGTTCTCAAATACGAACCCCTGATTTCTCATTATGTTAATGAAGTGAGCTCGTTTATTAGTCTCGTAACAAAGCTTCTTATACTCAAACCTTGCAAGACATTCTAAATATTCATCGGTCATATCCTTGGGATATGCCGACACATTGAAATATTGAATCCCCATTTTTTTAGTATCTTGTAATTGTTTCCTTACATCATCTAATGTACTCGGGTTTGCTTCGTATTGTTGTTTATAAAAGAAGACATATACACATGTCGGGTTTCTTTCTCTCATTACTTGTTGAGCCATGCCTAATGGGTTGATGGTATGTTCTTTGTATAGTGCAAACACAGGTCGTTTCATATCGGTGTTGCTATCTATTCCATAGACTACTTTGGGACTATAGATGATCCTATTGGTAGTGTTAAAATTAGGTATCTTGTCGGTTTCTTTTGTGACTAATTCTAAATCGGGATGGTGTGGTTTTAGATAAGCATACAATTCTTTGGCCAAGCTGGCGGAGTCCATTGGTACCAAGTATTTCTCGTGTTTTAATATCAACTTTTTAAAGTCTTCCTCCTTTTCAATCTCATAGATCGGAACGCCCGAAAAATGTTTGTGCTTGTTGTAGATAAATGTGTATTCCTTATTCACTTTGTTTAAGAACTCAATAGAATCGTCACATATATCTTGATCAACCGCTATGTAATTTTTACATTTGTTGAGCACATCATGTTTTAGATAATAGTAAAGACTTGCTCTAACGGTATTCAATGTTTCAGTTCCGATTAAATGATCATATATTGAATTCCACTCATCCATGAAAATTGTGTAGTCTTTAAAATCAAATTTTAAAAGAAGTAAATTTGACAAGCTATCTATGGTAATGACGATGTTGTCTCCTTGCTTCAATGACACATCCTTATCCTTGTAGATTTTGCAACTAATTCCGGCTTGATTAAAGTCATCATAATGCTTTTCCGCTAAAACTACTCTTGATACAATGCTAATGATCTTCATTCCATTTCGCTTTTGAAGATTGGCTTTGACGTGATCCATGAAAGTTGTCGTCTTGCCGGTCCCACAACCCGACTTGATGATGTATGATGTATCGCGTGCTAAAATGTCCGATCCTTGATTCTCTTGTAATTTGGGACGTCTTATGGCCTTATGAGGTTTGATCTTGTTCCTTGGAAGTCTTTTCATTTTATGATGATTGACGGCTATCTTCCTCTTTGCTTTGGAAAGTAGCCACGTGATTGAATCGAACTCATTGGGTTTGCATGCATTCCATATCTTGATGTTGTTATCATGATCATACTTTGGTTTGGTCTTTGAAAATTCATCCCATTTTGTATTTTGATTCAATCCCTTCATGGCATTGGTAAAGAGCCGAAAATCTTGGTATGTATCAATAATGTTATGAGGTAGCATGCTCAATATGTTATCAATGTCTTTATCGCTTAAGTCATAATACACCTCTCCTTCTTGAGTGTATTCCTCTTGAGGCTTGATCTCAAACTTTCCGGTTTTTTCATTTTTTTTAGAAGTGGATGTGTAAATGTGTTCCAACAAGAATTGCTTTATTGCCTCCGGCATTTCCTTGATGGATGTATCATGATAAACGGTGTAGTCCTTGTGAATGATGCCCTTATCTATATCATATATGTGACTATGTGGTGCTACAATGTATCTTCTATTTGAGATGATGTCAATTTCATGGGCACTCCTTGAACGGGCAAAATCCTTGTCATATTTAAAATACAAGTGAAATCCTCCTCTACAAGATTGAGCGGTATAGGTATTGAACACCCTTGGATCTTTTCCAAAAGCAAGAGTCCATGGATGATTATCCATATCCCACTTATTGGTATCCAAATCTACCACAATCATGTCGTTGACTTTACCACCAAGGATGCCGACATTATATTTTTTGTTTGGTTCTATGCCTTTATATTGCTTGCTTGTATCTTTATAGAAACCTATGCTATCGCTCGTTGGTGATTTAGAATTGGGATTCAATTTGATCTTGATCATATCTTGAAGGGGACGAGTATCATCATACATAGTGACAACACTTTGGTGGGACATCTTTCTTATATACATGTACTTCTCTTTTCTTTAAGTAGTTTATAGACATGGACGAAATGGAAAAATCTATATTCTAAAGATTTTTTCTGCCTCTTTTTTCAGTCTATACATTTCTCGTCTTTTGGCATTGATCTCATCCTTATGTAGGGCGTAAAATCTCCTTGAAGACTTTTTTACAAGCTCTCTCACTTGATCTATGTGGGTGTCTCTATACCGCTTTTGGGCGACTTTCAAGGCTTCGCTACGAGCCATTATTGGTATATACATGCAATATAACCTTTAAGTTATTTATTTGTCATAAAGTGAGACTTAGATTTACTATATACATCAATCTCTAATTGTGACAAGGTCTTAAGGTCAAAATCGCAAAAAATTGAGCCGAAGATTTTCTGCTCCGAAATGGTCAATTAGGGTTTGTCACAAAGTGGAACTTAATATTACTATATACATCAATCTCTAATTGTGACAAATGACGCCAAAGACAGCCAAAAGTTGCTCAAACATAATCGGAAAACTCAAAAAATGACTTTAAAATGTCAAAATCGCAAAAAATTGAGCCGGAGATTTTAAACCCTAAATGGCCCATATGGGTTTGTCATAAAGTGGAACTTAATATTACTATATACATCAATCTCACTTTATGACACCCGCGAAAAATCCTGCCAAAAAATGGGCGAAAACAGAGCCTTAAAACGTCAAAAACTGCAGCCTGCAGATCGCTAAATGTTTTCATTTTTTCTCTACCTTTTCAGAGTCTGAAATAATAAAAAATACTGATCGGGAAAAAAATTATGACAATAGTACGTATTAGTACTCAAATGGGTGACAGCTGTCCGTCCGTATAGCCGGTCAAAATCCGACCGACCCGTCCATCGTCCCGTCCATCGTACCGTCCATCTCCCGGTCCAAACGTAATTATAATAAAGATCTCCATATATCGTTAACAGATCTACACGTCAGAGGCATCGCGATGACCGGGACGATGGACGGGACGATGGACGGGACGATGGACGGGAGGACGGACGGATGGACGGACGGAAGTACGAAAGCATGGACGAGGATGGTCGGAGAAGCTAGATTGCAGAGATCATGAACCGTGACAAGTGGCTGCACGCACCATTTAAAAATATTAACAAGAAATATCTTTTGAAAAGTTCAAAACTATTCTTTAACGTCCAACGTGCTGCAGGCTCATACCGCGTATTCACAGGTGATCTTTTATCATGGAAGTTCCAACCGGCCCGTCAAAGTATAAGAGAGGTTCGCATCGCGTTGTGAGCCGCAAGAAGAATAGCTTGGGAGTTGTGTGGAACCCGTTGCAAACCCACATACCGACTTTCGCATGTCGTGACCCTGACGCACCTGTCGGAAACGCCCGATGCGTCTACTTTCGTAAGGTTAAGGGCAGTTATGTTCGGTGCAAGCGTAAGCCAGCAGCCGGGTCATACTTCTGTATCACAGAACATTTTGAAGCAGCAACGTCTATTATCGCATCGATATCTGTCGGTGCCGACGCATTTTGCCAGCAGTGTGACCTGGTACAAAAGTCGGATGACCCTGAAGTCTATGAAGAGTTATGTGATACCACCGCGTATGAAGTGGTCTTGAAGTGTTTTGTCGCGTCAACAGCTGCTGACAGGGAGGAAGCGTTTGAGTCTGCCGATATGACAACTCTGTCCGAGTTGAATAGCGAATGTCAAGAGTTTGTGTCCAGTATGCACTTAACTCGTGCCCAGTACAGGTCTCAGCGTTCGGATCGACAGGAAAGCATATCAACCCTTCTGAATTCTGTGAGTATCACGAGCAAAGAGGTGGTCACCACCCCGACTCGCATTCCGAGGTCACGACAGACCTCGCGTCAAGGCACCCCAGCAGCCACTGCTGGTCCCTCGCTCGTGAATAGTGATGATGAAGACGTGCCAACCCAAGCTGCACGCAACCCCAACTTAAACCGGATCGCTGAGTTAGAGTCGCTGCTTAGTGTAGCAAATGACAAAGTCGCAGCAGCTGAAGCGTTATATGAGTCCTTCAGAGTTGAGTCTGAAAAGCAGTTACTTCAAGTAACTGCTGCAAGTGATGCGTTGGAGGTCCAACTAACTGAAGCGAAGAAACGCATTGCCGAGTTGGAAGAGTCTGAAGGGTTGCCCGAGTTGGAAGAGTCTGACGAGTCTGAAGGGGAGGAAGTGTCTGACGGTGAAGAGTCTGACGAGTCTGACGAGTCTGAAGGGGAAGACTCGGAGGAGCATGCGACTGACGCCGACGATAGCCCCAACCTTTAAGCGGTGAGTACTAACGTGTTTGTGTGTTTGGCATGCGTGCAGGCCTTTCACTCTTTTTGTTATCTTCTTTATTATACAAGTATGTGCCCGCATTGTCGCCCAGTTCCTGTTCAATGCGTTTGTTTTCTTCTCACCTTTTATTCTAACATTTCGTTCCTTTGTCGTGTGTTTGTGCAGTGGCAACTGAGCTTCGTCGTACTCGTTCTACAAAGCAGCAGGAGACCGAACCGGATCGTGCTGCTGAGCCCCCTCGGTCTCGTAGCCGTGGGCGGCAGGATTCCTCTGTGTATTTCGTGCGTGGTGGCCCAGGCCACGGCGAGTACCGTATCTTTGCGGATGCTATTGACGCTGGCTGGTATGACCGAGCTCCTCTCAACGCCATCAAGCTGACAGGAGCAGATATCCCGTTTGGCCGAGAGTGGCTTGGCAGGCCTCCTAAGCAGGCAGGTCGCTGGGCAGCTTTCAAGAAGGGCGTCAAACGCAGCAACCCATTTGTCCGTTGGCTTCTTGTGAGCATAATTATGACAGCTTTTCTTTCTGTTGTCTATGTTGCCGTGGTATCAGTTGACGAATATCTGAGCTGTAAGACCTTATGGAACGGCAGCAATATGGTATGTAGTCAGGTGAAAAAGATTGAGTCTTTGGTCTCTGAAAATATGATATTCGTAGCCGGTGTGCTCGGTGTTGAGCTGGCAGGGCTGATTGTGTGGTTTCTTGCCACTTTGGTTAACCTACTGTTTGGTGAGGACTAAGTGTTCAGCTGTCAATCCGTGACTATACCCCTAAGTTGGGAAGAGCCCAAGAGGCTAATAACTTTTGTATTATCTTTTTCACTTCTTAATATGATTTCTAACTGTTCAGTGAACCTGTTTGTTGTTAACCCTGCAGTGATATCATACCTGCAGTGAACATCCGAGCACCCGAGCATACTTGTAGTGAACATCCGAACCGAGCACCCGAGCATACCTACCTGGCAGTGAATAAGTCAGCATCGCAAAAAGTCATATCGCAAATTATTATTCTTAAACATATATTAGATATCATATTGTTAACAACTGATCGGCTTCGGCATAATACATATTATCTAATTCAACACCAATAAATTTGCGATTGTTGTCTTGGCACACTTTACCCGCCGTACCGATACCCATGAATGGGTCTAACACATTATCATTTTCGTTGGAATAAGTTTTAACAATCCATTCCAATATATCGTAAGGCTTCGCCGTCGGGTGTTTGCTTCTATAGTTACCATTAGCAATACTTATCACAGATCTGGGAAACCGTTTCCCATCAGATAGTGTATTAATTCTCGGACTGTTTCCGGTATATAATTCAGTGCGTCTACCCGGCACACGTGTGTACGGTTTACCGTCAGTCATTTGTGGATTATAAGTAGGTAACTTATCATAGAATACATACAACATCTCGTGACTGCGTAGTGGCATCTGATTGCAATGATAAAATCCAGAACTGACCGTTTTCTGCCACACAATGTCATATCTAAACATCTTCTCGTTGCTGGATATTAACTTATGTCCGAACCGAGTCGTGCAAAAGAATACATATGCCGTTCGGGGTTTACCGATACGTTTCAATTGTTTCCATAATTTATCCAAGTCGATAATCTGATTGTCAAATTTACAAGCAGTTTGATTATAAGGCAAATCTAAAATAATTAAATCAATTGAGTTACTATCAATGTTCGGTAAAATGTCAAAACAATCTGCGTGGAATGTCTGGGTCGCCATTAAGATATCGGAAGAGAAAAAGGAATCAAGTTTTGTCATAAAGAGAAACTTAAAATTACTATATACACCATTCTCAGTTTATGACAAGGATTGCGATCGCAAAAAAAGCATGAAACGCCCGATATTTTAGGTAACCATTGCCTCACTTTTTCAATAAATCACACTGCAGCCGGTGCGTGTCAGAAAGTGAAACTTAGATTTACTATATAGATCAATTTCTAATAATGACAAGCATAGCAACCCGTAATCTCATCAGCTCCGATCAGCTCCGATCACAGCGATCACAGATCTGGCTCAAATCGCACTGTGAGGAAAAATCACAGTACACAAATTCATAGTTGTCATAAATAGAAACTTATATTTACTATAATACTACTTCTCTAATTATGACAAACTATAAAAGGAACAATCAAAGATTGTTCCCGGAGCCAGATCGCAAAATTTCCAGATGTGTGCCTGTGTCACAAACAGAAACTTGTATTTACTATAATGATGATTCTCAGTTAATGACAAACCATGTTTCCAGATCGTACCGGGAACAATCAAAGATTGTTCCTTTTAAATTTTCCAGAAATCTACATAAGTTCACAAACCAGGGTAAAATCGCAGAAATCTACATAAGTTCACAGCTCAATCTAGATGAGTTCACAGTTGTCACAAAGTGAAACTTACATTTACTATAACATTGATTCTCAGTTTATGACAACACACAATCACACAATGACATATGTTTGCGAGCTGGGAAGCGAGCAATGCAAGGCGGGCATGGGATGCAGGTACGGCGGTAATAACAAGGATCACGGTGTCGGCTTATGCAGATCTGCCATAGATAACCGTAGGTGCTCACTACATGGGAAGCGTTCCGAAATACTGGTAAATCCTGGCAAAATACAGAAGGTACTTAAGGAATACAGTTGTATTTAATAAGGATACTCCCCCTCTACACGCTTCCCATGTAGTTACATATATATACATTTCACTGTTTCTGTCAACTTGATAGATTGCGCAGAGGCTGCATATGGTGCTTGGATAGTGCTTTGCCTGACCTTCAAGCACACTCAGAGGGGGGAGTTAAGGAGTTATGCACTCATATACAACCTTTCTTAAAAAGATTTTCGAATAACAGTGGACTTGTGAGTGCGGCACGCTTGTAGTGCAACGGTACGACAGAGCAGAGGGCAGGGCTCTCGAGATACAACAGTGTGGTAAGTTCGGCAAACAGTTGCGACTGTCACTCGTGAAGTGGTTGCGACAACTGTCACGACCCGTGCTCCCTCGACTGTTACTTGCGCGACCCGAGTTCGACTGGGTGACGTGCCAACTTTGTGACAGAGGAGTGACAACTGTGGTGGTTATGACGCGACCTTGACTATTTTCGGGCGGAGAACTGGTGAAGATATGAAAAGAGGAGGAGGAGAATCGACTCGAGGCCGACCCGTGGGTTTGACAGAGATATCGTCAGTGACGCAAAGCAACGTGATTGGTGGAAAGAAGAGTTAACAGGAATTGAGGGGACGTTGCAAGATAAGTAACGCAGGCGGCCGTAGGAGACTTTTAGAGGCTCATTATTGTTTTGCCCTTGGCAGACCAAAAGCGTGGCTATATTACTTTTGCGAAGACAGAAGTACTCTCAGTGTATTTATTACAAGGAATGCATTTGTACACTTAAAAAGCAACCAAGGAATCTTGTGCTGGCATCCTTGAAGTATTACGGCGTGCGTTGCAATACACTCGTGAAAGTGAACAAGCGTGACTTTCAAACTCTTTTTCAAAGTTAAGGAGTTATGCACTCATATACAACCTTTTAAAATTTCTTCGAATAACACTGGACTTGTGAGTGTGGCACGCTTGTAGTGCAACGGTACGCCAGAGTAGAGGGCAGGGTGCTGTATATATCAGCTGGACTGTATATTCGGTGAGACAGATAATCAGAATAGATAACCGGTGATAATACTCAGTCTTCCCGTTATATGTTCGGGGTCTAGGGTTCCGGGACCGGTGACAGTCATACACCCTAGCTATAGGAATGACAGTCGGGGCGTCACTTCCAGCACACCACCTAGGGTGGTGACTGGCAAACTAGGTGGTCACGGAACTGAAACAAACACCTACTCAGCTTCGGTGGAAATAAGCATCCTACAGGAGAACCTGTCCTTTCTGGCAGGGTAACTCCCGAAACTAGCAGTCGGTGAGGCATACCGCAGAATACAGATACAGTTAAAACCCTAAACTAAGTCCATCTTGGGGCAACTTGAACCAACAGCATCACAATCTGGAGGCAGGCTAATCCAATCTCGTCAACTCTAGCCACGTCAAGAGTGCCCGGGAGAGCCGGTGCCACTGTTACAACGCCCAGGAGAGCTGGTACCACTGTTTGACAAATCACGCGTAGAGCAAAATGAGAAACTTGAGGATGTGCCGATGTCGCCGCAGCCAGTTGCACCGGGTGCAACCAGTCCGGCCCGGTGCTGGATTGAAGAAGAAGGTGCATCCCCGGTCCCCCCGTCCCAGGCGGATGGCACGTAGACCGGCGATGGCGGAGCACCACCCGGCGAGGGTGGCACGGTAACAATTGGAGCCGTTACGGGCGGCTGCGAGGGACCCGGGTACCATGTCCAAAGGGTGCCGAGGTAACCGCCATGATCGTTGGGGTACCATCCCTCCGGGCGCCAGTAGAGCGCCGGCGGGACGGCTGCGGGCGTCAGCACCCCAGCACCACCGACCTCGTCGCCGGTGTGCTCTGTTGCCGATGATGCTCGCGCGGAGTGACCTCGGGAAGGCATTGCAGTTGCACAGACAACGAACAGCAAGCAGACTGCGAGAGATGTGAGGGCGGAGAACCCAAAACCCATCGGTGGTCTGCCGCATCCCAAGGCCCGCCGCGGTGATGGAAGACACTCGTCGTCACCCTCGGAATCGTCTGCTGCCACTGATACCGAGTCCACGGGCGCAACGGTCCCCATGCTGTGCATTGCAAGGGTCGGCTCCGGTCCCGTGAGGTCCAATTCGACCGCGAACTTGTCCATGAAGGACATGTGCGGCTCGTGCGCGTGCAACGCGCTGACGGGGTACATCTCCTCGTCGGACACCACCGACTGGAGGGCGGTGCTGGCGGCGGTGGTACGACCAGAGCGTCGGCATGGACCTCGTCATGGACCTTGAAGTTGTTGATGTTCACAGCACTACCAACCGCGCAAACCCCGAAGCGGGTGTCAGCGGGCTGGCGGCACTCCAGATACTCGTCGATGGTGTCGGGCACCCGCTCCTCGGCGACAGCGAAGGAGAAGGCGGAGACGGTGTCGTAGATCTCCGGTTTGCCGTCTGCAATGTAGCAGACGGCGTCGAAACGAGCGGCGTCGTTGTTGTCCATGGCGTCCTGGAACAGCGTGGCGAAGGCGTCGTTCTCGCCGTCCGCAATGCTGAAGCCGTGTGCGCCAACATGTCCGCGTGGCCCGCCGTTCGGGCAGTCCCGATGCCAATATTGCTCCGCCGTAGTGGAGCACGTCGGGTTCCTGCACAGAGGAACGAACGTACCGGTGGGTTTGTGGAAAGCCACCTTCCCCGAAGGCTTCCCACGGAAGGTCTGCGGGAAGTTGCCGTGCTCGGGAAGAGGCTTCGCCGCGAAGCGGACCCCGTCACCATGTCCACCGCGTCCGATGGCGTTCTTCTTGTCGCTGCGGGTCGTGAAGCCCTTCGTGTCGTCGATACGGCTGTGAAGTGCCTTGATCTCCTTCTTCATGTCGAAGAGCTGGTTGCGGAGCTCGCTGAAGATGGTCTTGAAGTCCTCGTCGTCGCCCTGTCCAGTCAGGGTGAGGGCGGAGAACGTGCGCGCAGCAGGCGGGACGTGCGAGTCCGTCCCGTTTTGTGCGTAGCACTCACGGGTCCATTGCTGAATGGTGGCAAGGGACTCCGCCGCACGTTGGTCGTGTAGCAAAAGCCGGTTGACAACCAGGACATAGAAGACCGGGTCGAGGGACTTGATGAACAGGGACTTGACCTCCATGTCGTCGAGGGTGCTCTTCCGTCGAGCGGACCGGAGAGCGGCGTTGAAGGCGGCGATAGTCCGCGACGGGTCGAGCTGGGTGATCTTGATGGCCAGAAGGTCTGCGGTGCCCTGAAAGGGTCCGCCGGAATACAGAAGCATCCTGGCGATCTCCAGCAACACCCGTTTCCCATCAAACGGGTGTGTCTCCGCCGAAGACTCCATCCAGTCCGCCGCGGGCGACACCGGAGCGATGATGAATTCCAGTGTCGAAAATAGTAGCTTGTTCGCCTCGGCGCGAACGGGCAGCGTGGCATCCTCCAGGTCGAACAGAGAAGAAACCGCGGACTCCTCAGCGACGAAAATGTCCCGTAGCGCCAGAACCAGACGGGCGAAAACGGAGCTGACGTTCGACTCCGTACCATCAAAACGTCCATGTTTGTCGTCGTAGACCTTCTTAATGACGAGCTTGGCGGCACGTTCGTCGAAGGATTCCTTCGCCAGACGTCTGACCGCATCGAGGAAGACCGCCCCCGCGGACTGGGCAGCCGGGGCAGTCGCAACCGTAGGGGTGGCTGGTGTAGTTGCATGCCTGGCTGCGGCATCGTCGAAAATGGTAACTAGTGAGCGGCGTGCGGCCGCAATGTGCGATCTCGTAGAAGTACCAATGATGAAATGACTATAGAGACAGGGTGAGGCGAATAATGCGAGGCGAGGCTAACGGTGTGGGCGACGGCTCGCGAGTTGCGGCGGGTCGTCGAGGATAATAAATCGGGGAAACAGCAAAATGTACGCGGTCGTGTGGGACGAAAGGACGTGATCAATGTCGGACGGTGTACTAGTGACCATAAACAACAAAATCCAGCCCAACGATACTGCACGGAAATCAAGCTGTCATAACGCGCACCCCAATCATGTCCAATCAACCGCGCGTCCGTAACCGAGCCATACCGCCCATACCGAAAACCTCTCTAACGCGGGTCCTCACCCCATCTCAAGCGTCGGTGTTTAGCCAATCATGGCCAAAATCGCAGTGTAAAATTAAGCGTGCGTGGTACCAAACCTGCTGAATATATCAGCTGGACTGTATATTCGGCGAGACAGATAATCAGAATAGATAACCGGTGAGAATACTCAGTCTTCCCGTTATATGTTCGGGGTCTAGGGTTCCGGGACCGGTGACAGTCATACACCCTAACTATAGGAATGACAGTCGGGGCGTCACTTCCAGCACAGGGCTCTCGAGATATAACAGTGTGATAAGTTTGGCAAGCAGTTGCGATTGTCACGCGTGTAGTGGTTGCGACACTGTAACCCGCAGTTCATAATCGCGACAGCTGTCACAACTATGAACACAGGCCTAGGGGGGTCCGCCGGGTACCCCGAGAGGCCTGTCGTCCCGCTACACCCGAGTCAGACCTCACAACACAACGCTCATAACAGCAGCCAGCAACCAGCCCATCGTCGTGCCCGTCCCAACCGTTGGCAAACACCCCAACCATGACCCCCTTACAGTAATTGTCATCCCCTCTTCAGTCACGCTCCTACTCATAGACTGGCTGATATCAAAGCAGGCTGAAATATACAGGATGGCATGTAATATATCCGAATATAATAAGTCTGCCGGAGAGTCTCTGTGAATGTGCGTAGCTCGAATATCTCGAGAGTGAACATATGATGCTGTAAGTACTGTAGGTCCCTGGGTCCATGACTATAGACTGTGGGTCTATGGGTCCATGCGCGCAAGCTAACGATGTGCCATGTGTCGAGTGATGTCACTAGAAGGACTGAGAGTGAGACTGTGACTACTGTATGCGTACTAGTACTATGCATATAGGCAATAGCTACTGTCTAATATCAGGTCCTGTATGACACCACCACATCACGTGGACATGTGGTCGGTGTGAGCTAATGCTGGAGTGATGCAGTAGGTAACAACAATATCAAGGTAATGAGAAGTAATCATGAGGAAGTAACAGTGAATGAATAAAGTTAAGTGATAATGGGTGAAAGCCAGTCATAGAATATCCAGTCATAAGTGACCACTCATAGGTAACCAATCATAGGTTCATAATACCATATGCATAACCAATCCAGAACCAGAATAACCAGTCCAGAACCAGAATGATCAGTCCGAAACCAGACGATAACCAGTCCAGAACAGCGTCGTTATTGTTGTCAAAGTTGTCGATGAGATGAATAATGCGGTGACATAACCTCTACTTGGTGCCTCCGTCCGGGTCATCAATATTAGACATGCTCGCAGAGGCCCACCATCCCTCGCCTCGGGTCACCCTACTAGGTTCTGCCTCCGAAGTGATGCAAGGATGAGCTGGTCCTGTGCCTGCTGTGTCTGTAGATGTAGAACAACAACAGAGGAGGAGACCGGAAATTGTACTTGAAGAGCGTGTCGTTGTTAGATGCGAAATTTCGATAGTTTTTGAATAATTTTGAAAAAATTGTGCAGCGCTTCCGCGGCGAGAGGTCGATGTCGAAAGAAAATCAAGGCGTCCCCCGATTCCCTAAGCAGTGACGAACAAAAGCTGCGATGGCAAAATGATGTGTCTCTAGGCGATCATAGTTGCGGCGTCGCTGAAGCGAGGAGAAAAAATCTGTGACATGCGATTATACTGACGGGCAATAATAAACATGTTCCAAATGTCGTTCTTCAAAAATCACTGTGACGAAGGCACGCGCCTTAATACAACCGTAACCGGAATTGAAAATTTTGGCGGGCGTTGAGAATATAAAAAATCAGACGAAGTGGTGCGTGGTTACAGGTCTGTAACCTCATAGACTCACTGATATCAAAGCAGGCTGAAATATACAGGATAACATGTAATATATCCGAATATAATAAGTCTGCCGGAGAGTCTCTGTGAATGTGCGTAGCTCGAATATCTCGAGAGTGAACATATGACGCTGTAAATACTGTAGGTCCCTGGGTCCATGACTATAGACTGCGGATCCATGGGTCCATGAGCGCAAGCTAACGATGTGCCATGTGTCGAGCGATGTCACTAGAAGGACTGAGAGTGAGACTGTGACTACTGTATGCGTACTAGTACTATGCATATAGGTAATAGCTACTCTCTAATATCAGGTCCTGTATGACCTACCCCAATTTATTCTCAGATCACGTGCCTTGAGCATATCGTCACGTTCACCCTCCAGATCAGATCTCCCTCTCCGTGTACAAATCATGCACGCCGCCTCGCCAAACACTACATCGACGTCGCCGCGACCAACCCGTCCTGATCCGCGAGCATCGTAGAGCGACGAGCACGGCATCACGCGAAGTGACATCACGACATGACCACGCATGACGTCTCGCCGATGCATGACCGGGTACACGAACTTAGCGCGCGTTGACACCAAACGCCGCTGTCACTAGGAACCAGTAGTCACAGGGCATCCGAAACGACAATGCCATTCACGGACTCTCACAGTCACGGACTTTCACGGTGCTCGCTTGAGCATTTAGCTAGCTTCTGCTTTCGAAAAGTTTGATCCGAACCTTTCAAAATCATTCTGCTGGATAGTGATATTTGCTTCGTGTTTCCATCCGAGCCCGAATCTACACTCCGTAAACGCAAGTTGGACCCGCGCTCGTTTTGCGAATCCACGAGTCAGCGCGGCGGAAGCGTGTTTCCGCCTAGCATGTCTTACGCGTTGCGCAACCGTAGTCACGCACATCGCCGTCCGCAACGGTGGAGATCCGCAGCAGCCCGAAAACGTTCGCGAGTTCAAAACACGTTAGAGAATTCTCGCAGAGTGACATTTTCCTCGCCGAGCGCGTAATGGCGAGATAGCCCGAAGCTGCGCTTACCGTAAATTCACACCCGCGACGGCGAACCGCCACAGGCGCGCTCAGCGGTATTCACGTGTGCGCACGACGCGCCTAAACTTTTGTGCCATTTAATATCCCTATTTGCTTCGCGAATCCGCACCCCACTGGGCTTGCTTGCTGTGTGCGCTAAAACAGGCGTGTGCAGCAGGCGCGTGGGAATGCACAACTGTAGTCGCGCTGACGCGAGCCGTTGACACCTGACTTGTGCCTTTTGACGAAGCAGCAGCCGAACGTATGTTTTCCCCACAGCTTGTATAGTGTTTACCTTTGTGAATTCGACCCGCGCAGGCTTCGGCAACGATGAATTCCCCGGACAGGCCTGTGTGACAGGTTGCGGGAATTCATGGTTGGCGACGCGCCAGCTTGAGTTTTGACACCTTTTCTGCGAGTTTTGCCTTTTTGCCATGCGCGTGCTCGAAGCACGCTTTTGCCCGCAGTTTCTTCCATAGGTTTCGACGTGAATTCGTGCATGGCTGCTCGAAAGGTGCCAACTAGGCCTTGTGGCAGGTTGTGGGCATTCACCGCAGGAGCCGCTCGCACCGCGACCCGGGCGCACGACACGCGAGCCGTAGTGAATGCCCAATTGCATATGTTATATATATGTATCGAGTGTTGTTTTGTTTTGGTGGAAGGGTATCTCCTAACGGGGTGCCGAACCTCTTCGTGAAATATTTCAAAAAAGTTCCTCATCGCCGCACCACAACCCCGCCACAACACCCCTCGCCACGCCACAACACACCCAATTCTTTGGCCCACGCGCCGCGCCAACCCGCCGGCTTGGACCCACCGCTCACACTCTCGCCTACACACCCCACCACCCCTCATCCTGTAACCCGCCGTTCATAATCGCGACATATTTCGGTCATACTGAGTTACTTCCCCAATGTCCCGATGACACAGTCGTTCAGCTGTGATTCTCTCGATACGGTTCGATACCCTGTAATAAACCCCAGCTTTTCATGGTACCGCGCCGGGTTTGTCCAGCTGGTGACACATTGTGACACAGGTGTGACGTACGCATGACAGATCATCGTATGTGGCACTGGCGATGCAGACTGCTGATGACAGTTTATGGCTGGTTTCAGATGTGACACAGAACAGCCGATGGTGCATGTGGCAGATGTTTGGATGACGACTGACGACGTGGGCACGATCGTAGGAGGCGGTGAGATAATGTGACACAGGTGGTGGTCGCGCAGAGGTGAGAGCGCGACGCGCGGACAGGAGACTGGTAGTTTGGAGGTTACGAGACAGATTTGTGGACATGATATCAGAGAGTCCGAACGGACAGTTTTTCAGTAGCTCTTTTCCAATTTCCCACTCACTGGATTCGTGGGCAAACGCGCAGCGTATATATATATAGAGAAGCAGTTTTACTCACTTGAGAGTGGGGACCCAGACGCCTGAGTCCGGGTCCCCCACTATGGCAGGTTGACTCGCGTTGCGGATGCGCGTTGCTCTTTGAGTATGGATGAAGGCTGGATTAGCGCCTAGCACAGTTGTGGACACTTCTTGGTTCCTTAATTAGCTTGTATGTTATTATGGACACAGTGAGACCGTATATTGGAGGCAGAATGCCTAACTTTGCGTCAATTAAGAGTGGTTTCTTTTGTATGACTTGCTTTCTTATTGTGGACTGTGTTGCGGTTACTTCCGAATGCGCGCGTAGAATACGCACGCGAGCATATCGGGAATATTACAAGTTGTACATACATTCGCGTTCACTCAGCAAATAAGTATCTTCGTCTCGGAATTCGTACATATCTTAAATTGGAAAAGCTATTCAGGGCAAGGCGGTTTTTGTTAGGTGCCAAAGAGCTGGGGTGGTGGCTCAATTCCCCAGCCACCTGGAGTGCACAAAAAGCACTTTTCAGACTTGCGTCAGCGAATTAACGAGAAGGTGACTTGTTTTTTAATGAGCTGCTTAGGGTACTCAACTTCCTTTGGCAGCCTAACTTTAAGCGAATTCACGAGGATATTATTTCTTTTCCAGCATCAACTGGGAATTAGCTGTGCCTTGAGTTATGGTGACCCCAGGGGCACCCAGGTGCACTGGTGGATCCAAGCTCTTGAGCAGTTTTGGCAGTTGGCAGCTTGCTTCGAGCGGATTCACGACAATAGTCACGAGAACATTATTTATTTTCCAGCATTAACAGGGAATTAGCTGTGCCTTGAGTTATGGTGACCCCAGGGGCACCCAGGTGCACTGGTGGATCCAGGCTCTTGAGCAGTTTTGGAAGTTGCAGCCTGACTTGGAGAGAATTCACAGAATTGTGGCGACAGCATTATTTCTTTTCCAGCATCAACTGGGAATTAGCTGTGCCTTGAGTTATGGTGACCCCAGGGGCACCCAGGTGCACTGGTGGATCCAGGCTCTTGAGCAGTTTTGGGAAGTTGGCAGCTTACTTCGAGCGAATGAACGAGAAGTAGGGCGACAGTAGTACTCTTTTCGAATCAACTTGGTGATCAGCTGAACCTTGAGTTATGGTGAGCCCAGGGGTACACTTTGTGCACTGGTGGATCCAGGCTCTTGATAATAGCATTATTATATTTGTATCGCGACAACGACGTGTAATGGTTCTTGGGCATCCTTATGAGTCCTGGTGAGCCCAGGGGCACAATGTGCACTGGTGGAACCAGGCTGTTCTCATCGACCCCGTGGTGTTTCTGTGAATCCATACTCCAAGTGAAGCCAGGGGCAGGCATCCTGCACTGGTGGATCAAGGAGGCTGCTCCGTGCACGAGAACGTTGCTTGTGCTGCATCACCAGGCTTTGGTGTGGCGAACTGGCTTCTCGCACACTAGGCTTAGGTCATCCTCACGCAGGATGGGATTCGGTCATTTTGGCTGGCTTCGGTTATTTTGGCTTTCACATAACAGACTGGCTTCGGTTATTTTGGCTTCTACGTGGCAGACTGGCTTCGGTCATTTTGGCTTTGACATAACAGATCGCTTCGGCATATTTTGGCTTCCGCACACAAAGCTTGGCTTCTACGTGGCAGACTGGCTCCGGTTATTTTATTTACGTGGCAGACTCTGGCTTCAGTTATTTTGGCTTTTGACATAACAGACTCCGCTTCGGTTATTTTATTTCGCCGTGGCGACCCGGGTTTCGATTATTTTGGCTTTCAATATAACAAGATCGTTTCTTTGCCATTTACTTCTACGTGGCAGACTGGCTCCGGTTATTTTGGCTTCTACGTGGCAGACTGGCTTCGGTTATTTTGGCTCTTGGGATATAAAGCTTATCTATATTTCTCGTACAGGTTCGGCTGTGTTTACTTTGGTTTTATTGTGAAAGGATGGTGGCTGGTTTATATTAGAATGGCCTCGGTTGTTTTGGCTCTGTGATCTGCAAGGCGCATGGCTTTTACACAACCGTTTGGCTTCAGTTATTCTTTTAGTTAAAACGCACAAGGCTTCTGGTTGGCGCGAGATATTGGCTCCGGGCATTCTTGATTTCGTTGGGCTTAATGGTTTGCAAAGGTATTATATGCAGCAAGGTGGCTTTGGCTTCGGACACTCTTGGCTCAGGAGCGCGGCGAAGGTGGTTTCGGTCGTCATAGACACTCTCGGTGTGGGAGTGCTCAGACATTGTTGGGTGTGGAGTTCAGAGATCCCCGCAAGGGGCACAGTCTCCGCCTACACTTGATATAGCAGCAGAGTACTTGCGTGCTCAGGGTGCTGGATAGGCACGCATCATCGTGGACCAGTTCCTTTTCTTCCAGCGAGGCGGCCATCGAGGCAGCCGACGTTGACCACCGTGCACTCCAGCGAGGCGGCCACTGAGGCAGCCGACGTTGACCACCGTGCACTGCAGCGAGGCGGCCACTGAGGCAGCCGACGCTTATCACCACGGACTTCCAGGTGTTGGACATACATGCGTCATCGTGGACAAGTTCCTGTTCTTCCAGCGAGGCGGCCATTGAGGCAGCCGACGTTGACCACCGTGCACTGCAGCGAGGCGGCCACTGAGGCAGCCGACGCTTATCACCACGGACTTCCAGGTGTTGGACATACACGCGTCATCGTGGACAAGTTCCTGTTCTTCCAGTGAGGCGGCCACTGAGGTAGCCGACGTTGACCACCGTGCACTGCAGCGAGGCGGCCACTGAGGCAGCCGACGCTTATCACCACGGACTTCAGGGTGTTGGACAGACACGCATCATCGTGGACCAGTTCCTGTTCTTTCACCGAGGCGGCCACTGAGGCAACCGACGTTGGCCACCGTGCACTTCAGCGAGGCGGCCATTCAGGCAGCCGACGCTTATCACCACGGACT
>LGRX02009295.1:0-21316 GCA_001247695.2 Cymbomonas tetramitiformis | reverse complement strand
GCCCGAAGGTCCAGGCGCGGTGGAAGCGGTTGGTGTAGGGTCTGAGGGGGTCAAAGGGAAGGTGGTGGTGGAAGGGTCCATTGCGGTGGTAGAGGGGGGCGAAGGTCCGGAAGAAAGCATCAAAAAGTCAACTGTTGGTCAACCGTATGACAAGTATGACAGGTATGACCGCGTCAAAGTATGACCATATGATATTTCCCAAGAAGATAGTCCCAAGAATACTAGAAGTCCAATATAACCAAAATGTCACCAGAAGTTGTTGAGAACTTCACTAGAAGGTATGAAGAACTCCCTCCAGAAGGCAGAAGGTACCAGCTGCTAAAAATAGCCGGTGTATGGTGACTTGGTGAGGATACAAGATCTTGCCCCAAACTTGCTCAGATTGTTAACAAACTAAAAAGATACTTTTTATTTGTACTTTTTGACAATAGCCTCCGGCGGCTTTGCTTAGTTATGTTACTGAGAAGAGCTCACTGTCCCCCCCATACTTAAGCCGTCGCCGGCATCCAAGATCACCAATCTGAGCATCCGCAACATCTGAACAACATCCAGTAAAAAGCGGCCATACGGGTCCACCAAAGACGGCCACGCGCATAATATTCCAGCTTCACAGCCGTCGGAGTGGACCAGAACCGAACATTCTTAAGATCAAGTGACAAATCTCGCCCAGAGCCTTAAGAAAAAGGATTATAACGCAGATCCCAACCAAATCCTTCAAAAATAAGATCCCGCAGCGAAACTTTTCCGTGTTTTTAGTGCACGAAACGCGCGCAATTTGAGCCGTCAAACACAAGCAGAGCTAGCTCAAAACGCAAACACAAAAGTCGCCATCTGCAAAATCCCACTCGCAGATCCCAAAGGTCCGTAGAACGTATTCAACATCTGAATACCAATTTGTACCAGCGCATATCTGATAACTTAATTCTTTCTTTTTCTTTTATTTTCTTTATTTTCTTTTTATCTTTCTTCTTTTCTTTTTACGTTTTCTGCTGTTTTTGGTGTGAATATTAGCTATCCAGCTTTATACTTCACATTTTCTTATTCATGACAAACACTGGCTACCTAGCCTAGTATTACAATCACTTTTCCGATATATGTATGGTCTCGAACCTACTACATCATATCCTTATGTATAGTCTTGGCACCATGCCTAATCCTAACATGTAAAACTTGCTTGTTCCTTAATTCATTCGATCAACACTAACTGAGGTCCACTTTTCCAAGCTTCCCCTTTCAACATGTTGCTCTCTAACAATCACTAGCAGGATTCCTGTATTGACATCTGCCATCGACCAATCACGTGCACATATATGCCTGATTCTGGTACTCCTCCACCAATCATCAGGCAGATCATGATACTCTTGTATTGTCATTGCAGATCTTCTGGAATCCACCAGATCCTCAATATAATTATTGTCATTGCAGATCTTCTCCTGTAATCTGCCTTGTCATCAATTATTTCTTCCCCATTATTCGAATGTGTCATACAGCTGTGACCGGCATGCAACAAGGCCCTTGCAGCATGCAACCACCCGTCACCAGCATGCAACCTGGCATGCAACCTGGCATGCAACCTGGCATGCAACCAGGCGCGCAACCAGGCATGCAACCAGGCGTCTGCAGCATGCAACCACCCATCGGTAGCATGCAACCTGGCCTCTGTAGCATGCAACATGGCCTCTGTAGCATGCAACCAGACATCTGTAGCATGCAACCTGGCCTCTGTAGCATGCAAACTGGCATCTGTAGCATGCAACCTGGTCTCTGTAGCATGCAACCTAGCATCTGTAGCATGCGACCAGGCAGGCATACGCAGCATGCAACCGGGCCTCTGCAGCATGCAACCACCCATTGGTAACATGCAACCAGGCCTCTGTAGCATGCAACGCTTCATCGGAAGCATGCAACCAGGCATCCGTAGCATGCAACCAAGCATCGGAAGCATGCAACCAGGCATCTGTATCATGCAACCACTCGTCGGCAGCATGCAACCTGATCTCTGTAGCATGCAACCCCTCTGCTCGTACCTCCCGGTACATGGTGGGTCAGAGTCGATAGTCGCAATATATGCTCATGGCACGCTCAATTATTATCCGATATTCATCAATAATACTTAGATTTCCAGTGCAACTCGGTACCTTAAACTCCCATATAATTCTTGCAAGATGACATATTGATTCAGCCGCAGTCGAATATCTGTATACTTCGAAGTGTGTATATGTGATGCCATGAGCAAGCCGCCGGTATGTACCGACCGATTTCCGTACAGGCTGCCCTGTACTCAAATTGCTGCTGGCGTACAAGCTATCCTGTACCAAATGCACTGGTAAGTTCCCATTGGTCGATGGGGCTATACGAGTCATTCATGCTGCCCCTAATGTTAACAACCTTCAGATAATACACATGAACTGATGCAGAGGGTGAAGCAGGGTGAAACTTCCTCCCAGTATGCCTACGTATTGGGCCCATACGACCCCCGCTCCCACCCCCCCACTTACAATATCACAAATGTACTATGATGCCATCGGATTATCATATTATCATATTATTGTTTTATCTATTTATCTAGGGATGCGTTCACGCAATCTAAATCGTAGACTTATTCCATTTATCTATTATGGTGGATTTGTTGATCGCTTGATCCAACGATTACACAATCAGCGATGGATTGTGCAGACGCATGACACTTACATAACTACATGATCATCCGGGGAGTCCTCATCATTGTATTTCCCCCATATCGGTGTCATAGTGTAGGTACACCTGTGATATTCGGTGAGGTAGCCTTCGTACCATCCAATGATCCCTCTTTCTACCTGTTGCGCGTGCACCGATCCTCACACACCATGTGCCATGTCTTGTAATTCTTATCTGCCCCATGAGCAGGGTCAGATGCACTTGCTGAAAACACAGATCCATGCATGAGCCTGAAGGCGCATGAAGGGCGGTCGGGTATGTGCGCCAGATACAAGGAAGACGTGAGGTTCACGAGCAGTCATATCCACATACATGGAACACATGATAATGAGAAAAGAGTGCCTTCATTGAAAGATGCGGTCTCGCATGAGCACACAAGTGTCCTGAGTAACTTCCATGAAGAAAAATCCACACGTAATGCATATTTCTATCATGCTACACAGTGATAGCTGCATGCGACTCACATAAAAGCAGAGAGATACACCGTGTGAAGATGTGGCATGTGGTTCGGAATGGTGTACAGCACATGTCAATCAAATGGAAACAAGGAGGCAAACATGCCGAGAACCAGGATATCACATATCTCTCTATCTGCAAATCCGATGTGATGACAGAGCCTCTGTGGAGGACGATGATCACAGGCCTGCGGAGGACGATCAGTGACCAAGTGGCGATCAACGAGGGCGTATTCCCACCTTGCTGACCTTCAGGCGCATCTGCAGCACCCACTGAACGAGGGACCGCAACATAATCATGTAAAACACATTGATGCAGAGGTTGTCCACCAGGATAGTAATCATCCATTCCGTGATCACATCCCTCTCCGCCCCCTCCCCAAGCATGCTGCGGATGAGCACCGCGTAACTCAGCTGGAACCACAGCAACATCGCCCACAGCAGCACAAGTATGGTGTAGCCGAGCTGGGTGGAGGTGCTCTGTAGCTCGTGGCGCGCTCGGGTGAACGTGGCTAACGCCTGCAGCCGTTGGTAGTTTTGCAGATCTCGCTGTCGCGCCGCCACCTCAAGCTCCTGACCACACGGTTGGAAATGGGAAGGGGGTTAGAGAGCGAGCGGCAGGAATGGAGGTCAGGGGGGGTTTGTGGAGAATACCCCCCGCCGGAAGTTTCAGAATGCTGCGCACCTAGATTATCACTCTGCCCTCGTCCCCCCATCAGTGCCCCCACCGACTCCCACCTCGGGCCGGCAAGGAGCTCTCTCTCTCTCTCTTTTGAACAGCCCTTCAGGCCGAACCCCACGCCATCTAGCTGTGCCTCCCCCCCCCGGGCCGCATCGGCAACCCTTTGCTACGGGGTCAGCCCTCTGAAATAGCTTCTGCCATTTATTTTAGCATTTTTGGGATGACCCCGCCTTGAAGGAGTCCTTTCTTCCTCTTGAACACCCCCCCCCCTCTCCTCACTGCCACCGTGCTTACCTGCTATTCGCCTTCAATTTCCACCCTTCATACAAAGAGCACGGGTTGGCGGTAGGGGAGCCTGCACACCACACGAGCAGGAGCGGCCGACGGATGCCGGCCCACCGCGCAGACAGCACATCGAATCAGGGCTACATGGGGGACGTGGGGGGAGCGCAGGGGTGAGGAGGCAGCCACCTGCAGCACTATATGCACATTGCGGCGACATATGTGGACCTGCCACAGCAACCAGATGGAGGTCATTACCCATGGCAAGCGGTCCATCCCCCAGTACCATATCTTCAAGAGGTAGTTGAAGACGGCGTCCAGGAAGTATGCCACGACCCGAAAATATCGTGCCAGCGCCCGCGACAGCCGATTTGTCTCCAACGTGAAGGCAAGCACCAGGAAGAGAGCATTCTCAAGACTTGCGGCTCGCGGGGCCTGCCTCCCGAGACGCCCACCCGCACCCGCTCGCCCACAAGGCCCCACGGACCAGAGCTTGCTCCCCTACAGAGCTTCCCATCCAGAACTCAATACTCGCCTTTGAGACAGATTTGGCTAACTACCTTCTAGTGCCTCGGGGGCTTGCTGTCGCAGCTCGCATCTCGCATCTTGGGTAAGCGAAGCGAGGTGCGACCATCACCCAATGCAAACAGGGTGGGGCTGTGACCCAGTACCCCTACGCTCTGAATGAACGGCTACATCGAGACGGGACAGCACACCGTAATGCGCACACAGCGGGAGTCAGTCGCCGGAAGCTGGAAGTTCTGATGGCCGATGCTCCGAAGTGCGAAGGATCTGCGTGGCCTGGAAGCCTCTTGGGTGCGACGCGCGCCACGTGGAGTGGCATGCCGCACAGAGACGCAGCCAATGTGCATGTGCCACGTGGAGTGGCACGCCGCACAGAGACACAGCCAATGTGCATGTGCCACGTGGAGTGGCACGCCGCACAGAGACGCAGCCAATGTGCATGTGCCATTGAAATGCTGAAGAGGGGCGTATGCGGGGAAGCGGCCAATGTGCACGTGCCACGTGGAGGGGCGCATGCAGGGAAGCGGCCAGCACCGAAAGACGAAGAGCCCGAGGAGGGTCAAGTATGGCAGGTGGTGGAGGGAGTGGGGCACCTGCAGGTGGTCGGTGTGCTGCTGCTTATTGACGGACCTCCAGTGGGAGGGCACCACGGGGGTGCCCCCAACCCGGAAGAGAGCGTGAAGCGTTTGATTCAGCGGTACCATAATGAGCAGCACAATAGAAGAGAGCCACAGCTGCGGCACGTGTCACCCCGCCCCATACCGAGTCAATCCATTGCAGCCACACCTCCCGTGCCCCTCCACCCCCCGTTCCCACTGCCGCAACCGCACGCAATTCTTGCACTTCCGCCGGCCGCCCAGGCACCTCGATCTCCGAAGGGGCTTGAACAGCTCTCGGCGATAGAGTGCCATCCCCGCCCTTCCCTTCCTGCCGCCCATCCTGCCTGGCCCGAATGCGGACAGTGCTCCTTGTCACCAAGTCACTGTTGCCAGGTCACTCGGTCTTAATCCATACCCCAACCTCCGTAAAGCCTCACCACATTCACTTTCCATAATAAAATGCAAGTCACATTTGATATCACGACAGGTAGCAGCAGTGCAACCGATGTCCCCCCGCCCCCCCGTTCCCCCTTTTCTCTCTGCACCTCGCCTCACCGCTCGATCTCCCCGTGAAAAGAGCTGAGGCTGCCGGAGCAGCGGCCTCGTCCCATGTGTTTGGGAGTTCCGGTGGGGGTGGATGCGTGTGGGGGGGGGCTGGCACCGTGTCGGCCAGCGTCTTCTGCGGGAACGCCTTGCACGAGTAAGCATCTGGCGCCAGGTGGTCGGGCAGTGCGCCGTCTTTGTGTGCCAGGTAGAGATCTTCACAGGTCGTGCGGCCCCAGCACTCGCTTTCAACCGAAGCATCAGGACACTCCAGGTGCTCCTGCAGGCCCATCAGCTCCCCAACCCCCGCCCCCCTCTTCCGCGGATGCTTCTGCACACACCTTGAGGGAGGGGCCGCCCTCAACCAAGATGCGTCGAAGGACAGCAGGGTGAGGAGGGTGTCGGGAAATAAAAGGGTGTGGCTTATCCTTGGACCGATTCCTTTGGCACCACGTTGCCACAGAAGATCGGCTGCACTATGTACCCATGCCGAGGAGCACGAAAAGGGTGTGTGTGTATGGGGGGTCAGGAGAAGCGGAGGCTGGGGGGTCGCAGGGGCTTCCCCAAACCTTAAAGCCGATGCAGCATTGGACGCCCTTCGAATAGAACAGCCAGAGAGTGATGAGGAGCATCGCCAGGAGGGAGGTGCACTGCACCAGCATGCGCTGTGTGCGAGAGTACGGGTCCGAGGGCAAGGTGTACGCGATGGCCACCCACGGGTGCCGCATCAAGACCCACTCCGCGCGACTCCGCCACCGCTTCCAGAACGCCGCGCGGCGCTCCTCCCCCGACAGCTGCGCCTCCGTCAGCGCAGTATTTGCCACGACACGTTCCCGTAGGTGTCGGATTGCGTCGAGCCGCGAGTTCGTCCAGCAGGTCACTAGTCCATGCGCCTGCGCCGGGCGGCCCTCCCCACCGAGCAGCTCAGTGCAGCCTGACGAGCCCCGCCATCCAAGAAGGACTCAGTGTAGCCGGCCCAGGCACCGTGCCCATCATCTCCTCGACATGCCACGTCACTGCCATCCCCAGCAACTGCTCCTGTCACCGTCACGTCCTGAAGGTGCCCCGTCATCGGTAATCTCCTCGGCATGACCCGTCACCGTCGTTCCCTAGACGACGGTGTCGACACGCCTCGTCACCGGTCATCTCCTCACCGTCATGTTCTGAACACGCCCTGTCACCGTCATCTTCTGAACACGCCCTATCACCGGTCATCTTCTGAACACACCGGTTATCTTGTGAACACGCCTGTCACCATCATCTTTTGCAACACGCCCTGCCACCGTCATCTCTTCTGAATTCGCCCGCCACCGGTCATCTTCTGAATATGCCCTGTCACCATCATCTTCTGAACACGCCTGTCACCCGTCATCAGCTGAACACGCCCTGTCACCGTCATCTTCTGAACACGCCCTGCCCCGCCATCTCGCTAAACACGCCCGTCACCGCCATCTTGTGAACACGCCTGTCACAGGTCATCTCTGAACAATTTCGTCACCGTATCTTCTGAACACGCCTTGCCACCATCATCTTCTGAACATGCCCTGTCACCGTCATGTTCTGAACACGCCCTGTCACCGTCATGTTCTGAACACGCCCTGTCCCCCGCCATCTTCTGAACACGCTCCTATCACCGTCATGTTCTGAACACGCCTGTCAACGTCATCTCTGAACACGCCCGCCACCGCATGTTCTGAACACGCCTGTCACTGTCATCTTCTGAACACGCCCTGTCACCGATCATCTTCTGAACACGGCCGGTCACAGGTCATCTTCCGAACACGCCTGTCACTCATCATCTTTGAACACGCCTGCCAACATCATCTTCTGAACACGCCCTGTCACCGGGTCATCTTCTGAACACGCACTCGTCACCAGTCATCTTCTGAACACGCCTGTCACCGTCATCTTCTGAACATGCCCTGTCACCGGCATCTTCTGAACGCGCCCCTGTCACCGGTCATCTTCTGAACACGCCCGTCACCAGTCATCTTCTGAACACGCCTGTCACAGGTCATCTTCTCTGAACACGCCTGTCACCGCCATCTTCTGAACACGCCCTGTCACAGGTCATCTTCTGAACACACGCCCTGTCACCGGTCATCTTCTGAACACGCCCCGCCACCGCTATCTTCTGAACATGCCCTGTCACCATCATCTTCTGAACACGCCCTGTCACAGGTCATCTTCTGAACACGCCCTGTCACCGGTCATCTTCTGAACATGCCCTGTCACCGTCATGAGGGATGTGACTAGCTCATTGTCATGAGGGATGTGACCAGCTCATTGTCATGAGGGATCCGCGCAAACCGGCGTCGCGCAAAGAGTCTGCCTGGTAAAATAGAGATCCGCGCACTAGAGGAAAGGTCGGCTAAAGGGCCAGGCACATCCCTCATGGTGGATTTCGCACTCATAGCCCTAGGTGTACCCCTTTATGTGGAGGGGTGCACCTGGTCGCGCAACGCAGGCAGCTCCGCACTCATAGCCCTAGGTGTACCCCTTTATGTGGAGGGGTGCACCTGGTCGCGCAACGCAGGCAGCTCCGCACTCATAGCCCTAGGTGTGCCCTTTATGTGGAGGGGTGCACCTGGTCGCGCAACGCAGGCAGCTCCGCACTCATAGCCCTAGGTGTACCCCTTTATGTGGAGGGGTGCACCTGGTCGCGCAACGCAGGCAGCTCCGCACTCATAGCCCTAGGTGTGCCCCTTTATGTGGAGGGGTGCACCTGGTCGCGCAACGCAGGCAGCTCCGCACTCATAGCCCTAGGTGTACCCCTTTATGTGGAGGGGTGCACCTGGTCGCGCAACGCAGGCAGCTCCGCACTCATAGCCCTAGGTGTGCCCCTTTATGTGGAGGGGTGCACCTGGTCGCGCAACGCAGGCAGCTCCGCACTCAGGCTGGCGTGCTCCGTGGCAAGGCTGTCCAGATAGGCATTGGCAGAGTCCAGGAGGGTGAGCTGCTGGGAGGGCTTGTCCTGCGGGTTGAGGACCCATGCGAAGGGCAGCTTCGTGAGCTTGGCGGCGGCCAGCAGCGTTGCCCAGACCTGCTCCGCGTGTGCGGAGCTGAGCCCGGCTCTCCGCAGCGGCTGGGGCAAAGAGTCAAGTAGCTCCGTGACAGGCACTGGCGCCATGGCATCCGCCATCAAGGTCGACGAGGTCTCTCCGGCGTGGAGCACAGTGGCGAGGCCCGGGGAGAGGTCGAAACAGCCCTCCGGGCTCCTCAAGAACACGAGGCTCCAGAGCTGGCTGCGGTGGTACCACCCCTCCTGCCGCCGGTTCACCTTCAGCATCACCTTGAACCATGTCACATACTCCTCAATCGGCACTGGAGTCCTTCCCCACGGCAACCCCCTCACCAGGTCTACCTGTGCCCTGACCTGCGCCTGCTGCACGATCTTCCCCATGTACAAAAACGCCAACACCAGCGCCGTGCCCAGCACGCGCTCCACCGTCATGCCCCGCGCCTCTGGCAGGTCCGGAGCCATATTCCCTGCAGCGCTCTCGCGCCCCCTGCGGCTCCCCAAGTGGGGGTCCTCCTTCTGTTCCGGCACCGGCTCTGTCATCCGGCGCAGCTCTGGCATGGGCAAGTGGAGGGTGAGCGCCGTGGACGCGAAGCCCATAATGCCGCAGAGCGCGTCCGTGGCACGGAGGTCCTGCCGCCCAGCCAGCAGGCGCACGAAGACTGCACAGCACTTGAACTTGAGGACGAGGCGCCGCCGCTGCACACGATTCTCCACCCACCACATCCCCGTCCTTAACGCTGCACGCCACGTGAGCGGGTCCGGGCCCTGCAGCACGTGCAGCTCGTCCGCGAACGTCCTCATGTAGTGCCGCACCAGGAGCTGCCCGAGAGAGTCCAGCCGCTCCCCGACTTCCGCTGCGCGTCGGATCTGACTCTGCTTGCGGGCAATCTCACGTCGCCGCAGCATCACCAGCTTCGATCTGTAATCACCTGTAGTCTCCTGGCCCTGGCCCCTCACCGAGTGACGGGCGCCCCCCGGATCTCCCGCGCCACCTGTGCCGAACTCCCTAGCCACCCGAACACCCACACGCATGAGAGATCCCAGACCCGTACTATGAGGCACCGGAGAGTTCCCCGAGCCTGCCCCTGCCACCCCCTGCAGCACTGCAGCGTGTAGCTGATTCTCTGTGGGCTCGAGCTCCGCTGACTCCGCAGCCACGCCTCCCACACCTGCCGCGGCCAGCATATCCAGCGGTGCGCGCTCCGAGCAGTCCGCCCCGCACCCCGCGCTCGGCGCGCCCTCTTCCAGCGCAGCTGACCCTGATCTAGGAGTGCCCGCGGCTGCGGGTAGCGGTGGCGGCAGAACCGCAATCCCCGCGGGCTCCGGCTTTTCAGCCGTGACCGCCTCGCGCATAACCGTCTTCACAGCCAGCTCATCCGCGCTGTCCGTGGGTAATCCCGCATCCGTCGGCTCCGCCCCGGGTGCCGCGCGCGGCTCTGCTGCGGCATATTCCTGCATGATGTCGGAGGACCGCTGGCTCGCCCGTAGGAGTGCCCAGATCGGCTCCCGAGCTTCCTCCTCATCAGCATGCATCAATGCGTCTATCGAACGCAGCGCCTTCTCCAGCAGCAGCATGTCCTCCTCACACACATCTGCACCCGGAATCAACGGCTGCCGCTCGCGTGCTGCAGCGACATCCGGCGCCGGCGCCCCCTGCGGCTGCGAGAGTAGGATTCCCTCCAGCCCTTGCGCATTGGCAACTTTCTTGGACGCGAATCTGACTGTGCGAAAGTTTGATGTCTGCCCCGATTTCCACTTGACTTCCGCACTCCCGGCGCTGGCTCCCCTCGCGCGCTGCAGCCTCAGCCCCAACCCGGGCAGCATGCTCGCCAGGGTTAGGCCGCGCTGCCTAGGGGCTCCTTCCTTTTGCTCCGGGCCCGGCACCATGCTTGGGGGGGACGATGGCATGGAGAGAGTTCCTCCCCTCTCCGCGTCCCTGACAAGGGACAGCGATGGCCCCTCCTTCCCTGTCTCCTGCACCACCTGCGACGCGTGTTGATCCCGCAGCGACCGCATCGCCCCTGCCCGCCCTATACCCATCCGTCTTCGATTGTGCGCCTCCGTCACGGGTTGTGGGACACCCGCTCTGTCAAGAGACTCCAAAGTCACCCCGCGGCGACCCATTCTGCTTATCCCCCACAGCCACCGCCCCAACCTGGTCCATCTCGCCTCTGCCGCAGGAGCGGAAGGCGACGCAAACGAGGCGGACTGGAAAGGCGCAGCAGGCGGCACCGAGGCGGCGTCTGCCGCCTCCTGCTCGATACCTACGAGGGCGTTCTGCAGTGCCGGGGTGCGCCAGGTCACACTGTTCTCCACCACCTCCCGGCCATGCAAGTGCTCCAAGTGCCGGTCCAACAGGGGGGTTGGTCTCAGAGGTTCGTGGCCCCGGTCGGCCAGGCGGCTCCCACGGCTGCTGCGCGGGCCCCCTGAGAGAGGCCTCTGCTGAGCGCTCGGAGGCGCCCCATGAGAATGGTTATCTAGGCCCCTGGTTTTCGGGCCCTCCAAGGGGTGCGCTAATCGCATACCCTCCGCCTTCTCTTCCCCCCCAGCGCCCTCCGCGCTGCTCGTTGCACTCGTCTCGACGGTGTGCTGCGGGGCAAGGGTAAGCGGGTGGTCCTCGTACAACTGCTGCCACTCGGCAGGCATCAGGTCGTGGAAGGTCTTCGGATCTGCGTGCTCTGAGTTTATCCGCGCCTCGTCCGTCCCCGGTGCCAGCACTGGCCGCGCCACAGCGCATGTCCCGCCCGCCTCCCGCTCCGCCTGTGCTGTCACACACAGCCGGTGCGAGCCTGTCTCCTGCAGCATCCATACGTCCGGTGCACAGAACGTATCCCAGCCGCCGATGCCTGCCTCATCCTCCGGTGCCCCGTCGCCATCCGCCGCCATACCCCGTGCGCATGCTCCGTCGCCCTGGGTGACCGTGGCCAGGTGAGTGCGCAGCTTGCTGGTGAGCTGGGGGAAGGAGCGGTTGCGGAACCCGAGGGGGTCTGGGAGGGCCCGTCTGCGGTGCCTTGGTTGCCTCACAGCCTTCATCCGCTCCACGATTCCTGGCTTATGCATGAGCGCCTCCTCCCCGTACAGCGCCGCCACCTTGCCATGAATGCCGGTCATGATGGTGGTCTTGGCGGCTCGCTCGGCTAGGTACTGCCACTGGGTCTTCCTCTCCACACCCGCCATCCACTCCTGCTCCTCATCCCCCACCACCACGTCAGGGGTACCGCACTGCGGCGTATGGGCACGTCATGCTGGACCCTCGATGCACGTCTTCCCCGCAGACCTCCGTTGCAGATATCGCAAATGTAAACCGCCAGAGCTGCCGGGTGCGTGGGGGCAGCTGCAGGCCGTCGGATCTGAGGGATGTGCCAACCCTTGAACTTAAAAAGGCATCGAACAAGGGTGCCGCTAAAGGGGAGTCGCTCCCGACACCTGCAGCACGCATGGAACAGGAGAAGGCGGCACCGGGCCGCTGACAGAGCGGATCCAGGCAAGCGGCGAAGGTTATCCCAGGCCGAGACCCGCGGGCGCCCTGCTGAGAGTGCCTCGCGAGACCCGCGGGCGCCCTGCTGAGAGTGCCTCGCGAGACCATGCCAGGGCCCCACATGGCACGGGGCTTTGTCGGTGGGAAGGTTCTTCCCACCTCCTCGAACACCCCCCATGTCCACGCGCCCCCTGCGGCTTTTCGGAAGCCGTGGATCCCGGTGCCATGATGCTTGATCAGACGCTCCAGGATGGATTGGCGGCTGGCCGTGTCGCTCCAAGCGCAGATGACGCCGAGCCCGATGGTGCTCGAGATGAGCCCGAACGCCACCGAGAGAAGCAGCACGCTCTTCAGCACGTCGCTCAACGTCACCGAGGTCATGTCGCTCAGCCTCAGGGTCTGCAGCTCGGGGGGATCCGCCGTGGAGACGTCGAGCTGCTCCGTCGCCGTGAAGTCCGTGAGATGCGTGCACACGCAGGACTGCTCCGCCGCCAGCACACATTCCGGGCCCTCAAACATCTGCCCCCCACCCACAGCCCCCAGCTCCGCTCCACTACGCGCCCGTCAGCAGCTGTCTCAAACTTTGGCAGCATCCCAGGACTGTCTTCCTGTAGCATCCTGGCCCTTCCCCCATTGCCCTACCCCCCCTTGCGCCCGAAAGAAGATCCCTCACACCTTGGCAGCGCCCCTCGGACCGCCCGTGACTTTCGGCCCCCGCCCATCGCGGCCTGTCTGCAGGTCTCACGCCAGACGTGCTTCACCTGTGACCCCGCGAGGGGTGGCCGATGCAAATCACTAGACTTGACCTCAGAGCAGGCCCTGGTGTCTTGATCGCTTGTGGCACGGCCTCTGCGCGGTCCCCTGGGCGCTGGGTCTTCCCTATTTGACCTGACAGATGTCGTTGGGGGTTTCAGATTACTAGCCTATGGCCTGTGAGCGCGCAGGGCATGCACCTGGCGCCGCCATTCCCAGCGGCACCCGAGCGTCGCAATCGCTCATGGGGGGGGGGGGTCTAGGGCATGCACCTGGCGCCGCCATTCCCAGCGGCACCCGAGCGTCGCATTTGCTCCGCCGTCCACCAGCGCGCAGCCCGTGGCCGCCCACACCAGTCCATCTGCCGTCCCGGTGACGTTGCCATACTTGCGCCTCCCCGCGTCGGTGCCATTGTATTCCTCCAGCGCGGCGCCCCACACTTCCTCGCAACCCGCTGTGAGGGCCGCGTTCCCTACCCCCCACAGCGCGGCTAGGCCGCCTGCCTCCTCTCCCTCGATTACCAGGCTGCGCCAATATAACCCGGCCCCTGCTGGCGCCGGGTTGGGCAGCGCATGACATCCTGCGGGAGAGTACGTGGCGTTCACCTCGTCCCAGAAGCGGCACCCCATGTGGCCGACCCAGGGCCGCCCGGTGCGTGCCTCCACCTCCGCCACCGTCCCACGGTACTCCGGCCCGAGAGGCACGCGGACCTCCACCGCCTCCGAGAGACCTTCCACCTGCAGCTCCCCGCCGTTCTCGTCCAGCAGCACCACCCGCATGCTCCCCCCCCCGGCATCGATGAAGTCATCCACTTCCTCCATCTTCGCCGCCGCCGCCTCCTCCTCCTGCTCCTCGATCAAGCTGCGGTTGCTCTCCGAGGCCACCGGCGTGGCGTGGTGCAGCTCGGAGGAGGCGACGATGACGCGCGCATCCACTGACAGGCGAGGCAGTGGTGCACCGCCGGCGGGCGGCGGGGCCTCGGCAAGCATCCGCCTGCGCGACGCCGGCGGCACGGCCTCTGCAATCTTCGCGCCCAGAGAGGCCGGGAAGGAGGCGGAGGCGCCCCAGCCCGCAGGTGCGGCGAGGGGCTGTGTGAACAGGCAGGAGTCCGGGAGGTCGGCGCGGCACCGTTGGGTGGACAGGCCGAGCGTCGGCGAGTCAACTTCCTGCGGGTCCTCCCCATCCGCGGAGCCCATCAGCAGCGCCCCTGCCACCCCCTCCATGCGCACCATGCACTCCGCGGTTTGGTTCGCACCGCCCGCCTCCCCATCGATGGTCCCTGCGAGCCTGCGCCGCGCCGCGCTGCTGGCATTGCTCGCGTTGCACGTGCTTGGCTGCCCGGCCTCGTTCACGCTGCTAAGCGCCGCCACCACTCGCATCGCTGCTTCACCCGTCAGCCGCACCTCACTGTCCACCTCCCGTGCCCCTGCCACCAGCCCATCCACCAGCTCCAGCGCCTTTCCCTGAGACGCCGCTGTGAGCTCGCACGGTGCCCCCGTCACCTCGTCGACTGCCTCTGCCAGGCTCGTGGTGGATGCGGAAGTGGTGAAGAGCATCTCGTGCACAGCGCCCACAACATCCAGCAGCTCCTCACGCTCCGCCGCCGCCGCCGCCGCCTCTCCCTCCCCCAGAACGGCATCTGCAAGTCGCCGGCGCCTTCGCAGCGCTACCTGAAGCGGGACCGATGATGAGATGGTGGCGCTGTAAGCATCGTTGAGCACGGCACCAAGCCCAGTGGTATACTGCATCGCGCTGTCCGCTTCCCCGTTTTGCAGCCTACTCTGAGCCCTCCGTAGAACAGCCTCCGTGTCCACCACCTCTGAGGGGGCTACCTGCAAGGCGGCGGGCCACCGCGACCGCATGTGATCCCCCTCTCCTGCCTGCGTCTGCACATTTCCATCTCCACTCGTTCGTTTCATTGGTTCACCCTCGTAACGCTGCTTGCTTGGGAACGGGTCTCCACTTTAACTCGATCGAGCGATGTCTTGTCCAGGTCAGCAATAACCATGCAAGCTATCAAACGACTTTTCTAAGAGTGATCGATAGGAATGAATTAGACGGTCGCATTTCTTTTTACAAATCAACATCAGTGCGACTGATCGCTGTCATGTCCTTGGAGACTGTGTCAGAAAGTGGCGATCAAACCCCCCACAGGGGAGCACCCACACCATAGTGATAACTGAGCTGTCGAATCGCGAGGGAATCTGTCTGGCTGCGCTCCGAGGGAAGGCAGGAGGGAGGCCACAAAACTCACCGTGATGTTCGTCTCTGCGTGTGCCGTGGCCCCGAGTGTGTCGCTCACAGTCGAGCGCACCGTCACGCCGTACCCGAGCGCCTTCAAGCCGGCACGCGGGAGCACGGCATGCACGCGGAAGGGACTCGGCAGAGTACTGAAGTCGCTTACGAGGTTTCTCCACGTGGCGCCTTCACCCTCACCCTCACCCACCACATGGTATGACTGCTGGTACCAGAGGGGGCCGTCCTCGTCGTCCCATCCAGGCGATAGGATGGCGAAGCTCGTCTCCAACGCAACACCGATTACCGGGTCCACCACCACGTCTCCTCCAGCGGGCGGCGTGTTCATCACCACCTTCACGGTGGCGGAGGCGAGGCCGTACCCGTCGGATGCCGCCAACTGGAAGCTGTAGGCTGCGCCAGGTAGGAGGACGTCCGGGCGCACCACCAGAGCCTCTTGCGTGACACTCGTCATCAGCGTGCTGGCATCTAGCATCAGCGGAGGGCCCTCCACGACACTCCATGCCAACGAGAGTCCCGTCAGGTCCTCAGACACTGCCCGCCCTACTAGCGCCAGTCAGTTGTTTGGTTGAGTCTGACCTCAGCCTCATCGCCTCTCTGGGTGCCAGATCTCTCAAGCTTCTCCACTGAGCGTCTTCAGCATTTTGAAGAACTGGGTCAAAGGGCCTGCAGTCAAAAGTGTGGGTGGTGTTCAGTGAAGGGTGCAGGACTGTGAGGGGTTAAGCCGGGACCAGCACGTGGACTGCAGAGAACTCAAGCGTATTTAACATACCGGTACGCTTGGATTTCCGGTTTAATAGCTGGATCGAATTACCACGCTATCATCGACACGCTGGCTCATCCAACGCAAAGCGGATTCGACCACTTTACGCTGGACTAACATGACGCTGGATTCGATCGCATGACGCTGGGTTAGATTGGTATGCGCCTGCGTAGCTTCCCTCGTATCGTACGATTCAAAAATTCCAATATCATGCGCGTGCCTCCTCCAACTATGAATTGTGCATCCCCAACACCACCGAACCAAATACACGCCACAGCAACGGGGGATGCTAGAAGTATATCGTATATTGAAAATTCAGATATACATGCCGCAACAGCAAGGCACGCTGAAAGCCAATGTTAGCGGTACATGACGCCGCATTGGGGGCAAATTGTGCGCAAGTAAAACGGACAAGCCATCCGACGGGCGAGGGGAACAGAAGCCTGAAGGCCCAACATCCAACGGCCAACAGCCAACAGCCAACAGCCAACATCCAACAGCCAACATCCAACAGCCAACATCCAACATATAACATCCAGCTGACCAGCATCAACATATAACATCCAACAGCCAGCAACCAATATTCAACAGCCATACAGCCAACGTCAACATCCAACATCCAACATCCAACAGCCAACATCCAACATCCAACAGCCACCATACAACGGCCAACATCCAGCAACCAACATCCAACAGCAAACAGCAAACATCAACATCCAACATCCAACAATAACATCCAACAGCCAACATCCAGCAATAGCAGCCACATACAGCCAACTTCCAGCATCAACATCCAACAGCCAATAGCCAGCATTGACATCCAACGGCCAACATCCAACAGCCAACATCAACAGCCAACATCAAAAGACCCCAGCATCCAACAGCCAACATCCATCATCCAACAGCCATACAGCCAGCTTTCAACATCCAACAGCCAACATGTGACCAACAGCCAGCAGCCAACATCAACATCCAGCAGCCGGCAACCATGCAACCAGCTTCAGCATCCCGCATCAACATCAACATCCAACAGCCAACATCCAGCAGCCAACATCCAACAGCCAGCATCCAACATCCAACAGCCAACATCCAACAGCTAACATCCAACGGCCAGCATCCAACAACCAACATCCAACGGCCAACCTCCAACAGCCAACATCCAACATCCAACATCCAACATCCAATAGCCAACAGCCAACCGCCAACATCAACGGCCAACAGCCAACATCAATGGCCAACATCCAACGGCCAACAGCCAACATCCAATGGCCAACATCCAACGGCCAACATCCCAGGGTGGTGCCTCTTTTACGTTTCATCGACTGTCGTTGTGCATCATAGCCAGGAGGAGGACACTGGAGTGAGGGGTGCGCGCTGCAATCAAACGCCCCCTACTGCGGCCATATGTGGTTGGGCAGGCCGTCCGACCTTCTCAACGTGCGGCTCCATAGTCACTACAGGCGACGGGCTGTCAAAGATTGTAAGCCAGGTGTCGGCGGAAGATTGGCGGGAGCCTTTCGAGATGTGCACAACGAAGGTGTAGTTTACCCCGGATGCCCCCCCTAGCAGCGTCAGAGCCAGTGATGTGTTGTACATCATCGATGGGAGTGCCGTGCCCTTGTTGTCGCGGCACACGTCCGTGCCGTCCGTGCGCGAGCACACCCAGGCGCACGTGAATAAGCCAGGCTCTCCATCCGGATCCACGCTGTCTGCGGCGCTCAACTCGAGGGTGTTGCTGGACCCGGTCACCACACCACCGCCGTTGATGACAGCCACGAGCGGCTGTGTCTCGACGAAGAACCACGAGGTCGCCGCGTCACGCACTGTCGGGGCACCTGCCATGTATGCGCGCAGGGCTAGCTGGTAGCTTAGCCCCACCTGCTAGCCATTCACCGCCGCAAGAACTCAGCAGCCCCCGGAGAAAGTCGCCAGACCAAGTGCCAAGCGGCATGGGGCACGCCAACCCGAGCCCGCTCTAATGTGTTTTCTCATCCATATTTAAGTGGCATATTGGTATCTGTGATATGTAAACCCGTAAAAATACCATAGCTGGAATCAACGTTGGAGATGAAATCTGTGCTTGCAGAATTCTGTTTTCAACGGTTCTGCAAAATTCTAGCAACCCAAAGCGTGAAACCTACAACTACACGTGGCACTTCGACTGTGCTGCCGAGTGGCACACATGGTGTACTCTAACCCTGCCTGAGCAGCAAATCGATGCGAGCAAAGTGGCGGGGTGGTGAATGTGCCGCATTCCGCATTTAAGCTATGAATAGTTGTAAGCTATATTTGTTGCTATGTTTCGTGGTAGAACGGCGATGATACCATTAGCTGGGTCTCATCGATTGAGCCCAATCGCTCTCGTCAGTTTGCTCGACCTTCCAATCTATGCCGACTTCGTATTCCCATATACAACAGATGAGGGCCCTTTCCTGGATTGAGACGGATCTCCATACTTCCTAGCAGTAATGGCCCTATTCGGGATAGAGCGGCACGCCTGCGGGGACTTTTGTGCGCCCCTCAGGAGACATTCACGGAGCTCTTCTAGCGGGATGCTGATTGGGCAGCCGCAGATTGCGAGATCCTTGGTGATGTGGAGATTTATGGGACAGTCACCTTGACTGTGGATGGTTATACGTATATATAGGCGGAAGTGGTGGACAGAAAGGTAGCTACTGTACTGGGAGCGTGTTACACCCTAGGACCTTCTGAGATGGAACTCGCGCGAGGACAACTATGGGATTTATATAATAACCTCTATGTGGACAAGTCTCTCGTGTATCGGTGAGAACTGGAACAGCGTTTCTGGGCGAACACGTGGCCGCCGGAGGGGCGAAGGCTGTATGCCTGGCTCCGCTCCTACGGCATTTTTATCACTTCTGCGTGCCTCTGGCTTATTTAAGCGGGAGAAGGACTGTGCCAATTCGCTTTCAGACCCGGAGAAGGGACTGATCCGCCGCATGCGGCACTGGTGTCACGCACTCAACACCCAGCACACCGAACGCCTCGTGGTCTCCGATCGTAAGGCGAGGAAGTCCCGGGGCAGAATTTCTCCTGCGATCCCAAAAATCGACTGGCACACCTACGATGTGACTGTGTGGACCTTATGACAGCCCGCTGATCAGAAGACCTTGAAGGTGAGTATTTCTGACTGATGACGCGTGCTCGGCGCAGCGGTTATGGGATTGCGTGACTCGACCTCCGCGTGCGAACTTGGACCTGGCGGGCCTCCTTTGTATGGCATCCTCATACTCCAACTCCATGGCAGGCACAAATGTTACACATATAACTATAGGATGTGCGTGAGTGAAGAGTGCATGTTCGAGATCCGTACTCCAAATCGTCGACAAGTGGGTCATAATTCATGCTCATGACCCTACTTCGTATATATAGTATAAATATATAAAAATATATATCTACAATATATAAACGACGTGCAGGAACCGGGCAGCAGATCGGACCTGGAGGTCGCGCTTGGGGATGCTGAGGCGAAGGGTATTGGCTTTGTTGCTCTCGGGCGTGAGCACCATTGAGGCGCCATCCGACGAGGCGCCCTCCCATACAAAGTGCGTGCCCTCCTGGTTTGTGCAGTTTGGATGATCCAGGCCGTCCAGCTGCCCCGTCAGCTGAGCGCGCCGCCCCTTGTGCCACCCCGCCCGCGTCTCCACGCCGCTCTGTGCTGTTGAGTCTATAATCTGCACCGCCAGCTGGCACTGAGTGCACTGCGCGCCGTCTCCGTGGAACCCCTCCGGGCAAGACCACGGCACCGTGGCCTCCGGTCCCTCATATTCGCAGAGCCGGCCCTCGCCTGGAGGCCTGACATCTGTGCATGTTACCCCTGCCGGATACCCCCTCCACGCCCCACCGCTTATTGTCTTACGTGACGTAGGGATGGCACTGGACACTGATACCCTACAAATCCTCCCGTCCGCAATCTGGGGGTTCCCCGGAATCCACTGCGCTCATTGCCGCCCAGTGAACCACCATAAGCCAATCATCGGCAGCCAGCCGGCGATATTCAGGTTCTGGGATTCACATCGGTCAAGAACACTACCAGCCCACAAAAAATGTCACAAATTCCCCCCTCCTGCCCTCTGCCACTGTACCGCCGCGGCACCCTGCCTTGGTCCCCCCTCCTTGCCCTCTGCCATTTCACCGCCACGGCACCCTGCCTTGGTCCCCCCTCCTGCCCTCTGCCATTCACCGCCACACGGCACCCTGCCTTGGTCGCCCCTCCTGCCCTCTGCCATGTAGCTGGGCCTGTGGTCCCCCCTCCTGCCCTCTGCCATTGCACCGCTGCGGCACCACTGCCTTAATTAACGCCCTCTGCCCTCTGCCATTACCGCTGCGGCACCCTGCCTTGGTCCCCCCCTCCTGCCCTCTGCCATTGCACCGCTGCGGCACCTACGTGGTCCCCCCCTCCTGCCCTCTGCCATTGCACGGCTGCGGCACCCTGCCTTGGTCCCCCTCCTGTGCCCTCTGCCATTGCACGGCTGCGGCACCCTGCCTTGGTCCCCTCCTGCCCTCTGCCATTGCACTGCTGCGGCACCCTGCCTTGGTCCCCCCTCCTGCCCTCTGCCATTACGCTGCGGCACCACTGCCTTGGTCCCCCTCCCCCTTGCCCTCTGCCATTGCACCGCTGCGGCACCCTGCCTTAGTCCCCCTACTGCCCCTGTCCGCATGGCAGGCCTTCCCCCACGATTTTCAAACTAGTAACAATGCAGGCGGCCATAAAATAGTTGTTCGTGGTAAATTGGCATGAAGTAAAACCTAATCACTTAATCGTCCGCACCCGGTCACATCTATCTCACCCGCCTCTGCCGATCCGCACCCCCTCTTTCCGTTGCCAATCGTCGACTCACCTGGAAAGCACGGCTCCAGCACACAGCCATCGGTGTCCACACAGCCGGTGTCGCCGGTGCCGGAGAACCCGCTCGGGCACGCCCCGCACTCCGTGCCGCCCGTCCCAGGCATGTCCGTGCAGGTAGTGCTGAACTCGGAGTACTCCCCGGAGCCCATCCAGCACCCGCCGTTACTCGTAGCGCACGAAGGGACCTGCACACAGCCAGTCTCCCCGCTGCCCTTGTACCCGTCCGGGCAAGGCCCGCACACGCGCCCCTCGGGGGCCTCCGGGGACGCTGCCACGTTGGTACACGTGGTCGCCACGCGCGCCACGGCGTCCCGGAAGCACCCGCCATAGGAAGGATCAGCATCCGCCGCACACTCGTCCACGTCGATGCACGTTGAGCCGTCGCCTGTAT
>LGRX02009294.1:0-18261 GCA_001247695.2 Cymbomonas tetramitiformis | reverse complement strand
GGGATCAAGAGAGGGGCTGGGTGAACGAGATCAAGTCCAGCAGGAAGGAGAACCCGTGGGCCTCTTTCAATGCGGGTCTTGTTGCGATCGACGATGTCAAAACCCGTGCCGAATTCTCCCTGAAAAAAGCTCTCGGGGGAGAATACAGAGGCAAGGTTTTTGGGCACCAGCACTGTTATCAAGCCATCGACGAGTGTCACGAGGAAATCCCGTTGGAGATAGCCTTCGCGTACTTCGAGAGCAAGATCTACATCGGTCTCACGCCTGACATGATTCGGTTCTTAGGCGAGATGCAGACCATGATCAACCAGAAGCAGAAAGGCAAAGACAACACTCAGTTCATGCAAGGGATCCGTTCGACCCTTTTCGAAAAGCATGGGGTCGTGTACAAGGTTTACCGAGAAGCGTTGATCTCCGAGTTCGTCGCCAGCGTCCCCGAGGACACCGAACGGGGTACCCCTTATCAACCTGGGTATTACGAGGGCGGAGGGCTGGTGAAAAAATGGCGGAATTCGAATCAGAGCATGGATTTTCAGTCCCGGATCCCGAGAAATATCCCAAGGGATTCCAGTACATGGAGAAGCGGGGGACGTTTGAGAACGAGGAAAACCCTGAGGGAGACCCTGGGGTAGAGCTGACGGTGACGGTGCTGAACGATGACATCGACGCTCACCTCGATCGGGTCACAGATTGGTACCCCGTAATGTCTCACTTGAACCAGTCGATGGAGACGCATGTGAAGGAAGTAGCGATGTCCAAGCATCAAGTGCTCGGCGGCGTGCAAATCAACCACTACTTCATGCACTGGACAATTGCCAATTTCCGGCCGCAGACGTGGGCCCTCTGCGTTAGCATCATGGAGGCTTACAGAAGGTTTGACCTGAAGGGCATGAAAAACCCTTTTGCTTCGAAGACCAAAAAGCGCAAGGCCTCATCTTCGCCCGCTAAGGGACCCGCCAAGAAAGCTGGCAAAAAGGGCACCTCCAACCGACAGGTAAATTACTTTTTACTTCTGCTTCAAACAGTGTTCTCCCTCCCAAAGCATCCTTTTCTATGTTTTAAGACATGCTAAAAATGTTTTTTTACTTACAGATGGAAGACGAGGTGCAACGAGGAGGCGGGGACCACGGAGCGGGCTCGTCTAGAGGGGCAGGCATTTTGGTGGAAGAAGCTCAGTTTCTCCACAATGCCAAATCCATGGGTATGACGTTCTGGATTAACTTGGGCGGCTTGGCGGGGGAGGCGGAGTTCGACAAGGTGGACACTTATCTGCGCCAGATTATTAACAAGGACTTGTCAGTAAAAGAGGGGGGCCTGATGATAAGCCAGTTCAAGAAGGAACGCATGGTGCAGAAGCACTTGGTGTCCGCGGCGGGATTGGAAACCTGGGACGAATTCAAGGACGAGTTCACCCTCTACTGGAGCTCCCAAGAGAAAATCGAGTCGTTGATCGGCTGCTTACCTTCAACTCAGGGGGGAGCGCGCCGGGGGGGGCTGGGGAAGTTCCGCACGCGATCTTGAATTACGTCGAGAACGCGCGGGCGAATCTCAAAGAAGCGCAGGCACCAAGCGCGGCTCACATCCAAGGCTTGCAACAGATCGAGGTGAAAGTCGACATCAAACTCTATCGGGAGGCGCGGACCGACGGGCCGGAGGCTAAGGCTCCAGGAGAGGCAGGCCTGGAGGACGACGAGCCCACACATCAGCAGAACGTGCCGATGCTCCCTCGTTGGAAGATCGTCAAGGGCAGCATGAACGATATGAAGGACGTCCCGAGACTGCCCTTCACGGGGACGATCATCGACTGCAATTACGAACTTGACAAGGAGAAGACTCCCGACGCGATGACCAAGAAGGAGGTGCAACCGTTCCTGGAGTCTTTCAACGCCAAGACCACCTCCCCGGCATGGACAGTCGCTATTTTTTGCGGTTTCGCCCAACAAAACGATTTCCTGGAGGTGATTGACAATTACTGCTCCGGCCGCGCGGAGCGGTTCTTCTGGCACAAGGCGAACGTGCACATGAACCCCAACAAGTCCGTACGCTACAATGACGTTGAATGTGGCGTCCTGGGGTACCATGTAAAGAGCGATGCCCAGGGGGAGTCTTCTAAAAAGCCGGAGTGGATGTTCAACTTTGATCTGGGGGAAGGTGAACGTTACAGCCGCGCGTCACTTTTGCGCGGCTTCCCGGTTGTGCACCAGATGTTCAAACGCGAGGGCAAAGTCGTGAATAACCATCAGAAACCCCTAGCACTGTTGATGGAGCTGATCCAGTGCCACATGCTCAGTGACAATCCGGGCAAGACGGATGAGAACGGCCATCCACTCAACTGGATTCTCGACGCTTGCTGCGGCGTCGGCTCGACGTCCATGGCCGCCATGAGGTGTGGTATGAACGCGATCGGCTTCGACCACGACCAGTACATGGTCAGCTCTGCGCAGCAACGGCTGACCAATTTCAACGCCGAGCCCGATCAAAAGGCCGAGACGGAGCCCAAGACGAAGAGCGAACCGACGGCGAAGGGAAAGGAAGCAGCCACTGCCGAATCTGAGGAAGAAGACTTAGATGAAAATGACGCAGATGATAATGATGAATAAAATAGTAGGATTTGTCGACCGCCCTGACTGATAGTATCAGTCATGCCTCGACGGTATAGGGTGAAAAGTACTCTACTCGTAAACATTTGAATAAAGAATGATACATGTATGCATATTTCGGTGTTTTCAATGTACGCATACTGCACTTTTCTACCGTGTTGCCTTTATGTATCCCTATTTCGCGCATAAATATCACTAAACCCTGATTTTTATGAAATATATATAAATCCAAAAATGACATATGATAATGTCATTTTCATCGAATAGTGTGTTTGTTCAATATGTATGCAATAGGTCCGCAGTATGTATCCAACATACTAAATGTTCCGTTTCAATACATATGCAATAGGTCCGCAATATATATACAACATATTGAATTTGCATGTTCAATACGTATGCAATAGGTCCGCAGTATGTATCCAACATACTGAATGTTCCGTTTCAATTCATATTCAATAGGTCCGCAATATATATACAACATATTGAATTTACATGTTCAATACGTATGCAGTAGGTCCGCAGTGTGTATCCAACATATTGAATGTTGACTTACAATATGTATACAATATGTGAGCAATATGTCTGCAACATGCCTTCATAGTGTTTGCGACATGCATGGTGCATGTCTCCAACCCTATACTACACATGTGTTGAAGGCATATTGAAATAACTCTCTGCATCAGAACTTCAATATGTCTCCAATACATGAGGGCTCACTGCAATACTATGTTGCACACATGTTGGAGCGCTTGCAGGCACATTGCACACATATTGTAACATTTTTTATTGTATTGAACATTTATTGTCAATACGCGTGCAATATGCCTGCAATATGTGTTCAATACGATGTATTGCACGCGTCCAGAAACGTAGGGAATCGGAATTGGAACCAGAATCAGAATGGCAATCAGAATCAAAATGCCAACCAGAATTTCCAGAGGAATAAAGGGAAAGGAGGAAAAGGCAAAGGAAAAGGAAAAGGAAAAGGAGCAGCAGCAAATCCTCCTCAGCATTGTCAGCGTTGTGGTCGTCCTGGTCACATAAAAAAGGATTGCTTCGCCACCACCACAGCAGAAGGAAATGCCATACAAGGCAAGCCTCCAGCTCCCAATCCTGGATTTCGCCATAATCAGAATAGAGGACAACAGCAGCAGAATAATCAGGGTGCTAAAAACGAGTCTAATAAACTTGTAAAAACAGTCAACACCCTTGTTAAGGAGCTACAAAATCAGCAGAGCATCAATGCAGGAGTTGCAACTCCAGTTCCAGCTCCAGCTACAGCTCCAGTTCCTCAGGGAAACTCTCCGGGTACTGCACAGGTACCCGTGATGAGGGCACCTCGAGAATAAATCAGCCTGAAAATGCCACTGAAGCAAGTGGCCGGGTTGAGAGTATCTCAGAAGAAGTCCTTTCCAGTCTGACACTACAGTTCCAGCAGACGGATACTCCCTCAGAACACAGCATCGCACAGATGCGGTCTCAGACAGCACAGCTGAAATCACAGAAGAAGCTATTGTTGTACAAAGGGAAAGTATATGGACAGAGTACTCACATTTTGGTAGATCCAGGAGCTACATCGTCATTCATCGACAGACAGTTCGCTTCTCAGCTTGGTATTTCACCAACAGACTCATCATCATTCTCAGTGGGATTGGCTGGAGGAAGCCAATTACCCTGTACATCCTATCTTCCCAATGCTACATTCACGCTGGGTAAGTATAAGGATACAGAAGATTTCTACATCATTGACATGAAACCCTTCACAGTCATCCTGGGACAGGATTGGTTGGAAAGAAGAAATCCACACATTGACTTCCAGTCCAAGAATATGACGATCACCAGGAAACACTCATCAGGTTCCAGTGTTCGTACAGTTCTATCCAGAGTTGAACATACTCCAGATTCAGATGACCTTCCTGAAATGGAATTGGTTAGTGCCACCACTATGAGAAAGCACCTACGACGTATACGATCCAGCGGGTCGGCTGAAGAAGCCGCAGCTTATCTCTTTTTTCTCTCAGAGGTCGATGGTGAACTGGTCATGGCAGCAGCAGACTCAGACACCACTATGGAACACCCAAAGGTCACAGCAGCACGTGATCTAGTCAGAGATGACTTTTCAGATATTTTCCAGGAGGATCTTCCAGCTGGCCACAGGCCAGAACGGTTTGAAGGTGGATATCATCGCATCAACATTGAACCTGGGCACAAGCCACCATCACAGCCAGTTCGTACCATTCCAGTGCCTATGATGGAGGAGCTCAAACGACAGATCATCAAATATGTCGAACTGGGTATCCTTCGTCCGTCATCATCACCATATGGATGTCCAATCATTTTCGCTCCTAAGCCAGGGGGGAAGTGGAGGATGTGCTGTGATTATCGAGCCCTTAATAACATCACTATAAAGGACACGTATCCACTGCCACCTCACGATACTCTTCTTGAACAGCTTAAAGGTGCACGATGGTTTAGCAGATTTGACTTCAATCAGTTCTTCCATCAGATTCCTATACACCCAGATGACATTCACAAAACAGCAATACGTACCAGATACGGTTCCTATGAGTGGACAGTAATGCCTTTCGGGTTAACTAACGCTCCTGCAACCGCTCTACGTGTTGGAAATCGAGCATTCTTTGACTTCATCGATCAGTTCTTGGTCATTTTCATGGATGACACCATAGTGTACAGTCCGGATTTTGACAGCCACGTGAAGCATGTTCGACAGTTCTTACAGCGCTGCAGAGATCATCAGTTCTACATCAGGCCTTCTAAGGTTGAGTTGTTCGTCAGATCCATCGATTTTATCGGACACCATATCTCTGAGGCAGGCCTATCCATCATCGAAGACAGAATCCGTGCAGTCATAGCTATCCAGCCTCCAGTGTCGTATAGTCCAACCGTTGGTAAACAGCCTCTACGCCGTATGGCTAAAGATGGCAAGTCATCTCTTCGGTCATTCTTGGGCATGGTCGGTCAGTTTAGGAGATTCATACCAAAGTTCTCCAAGATTGCCGAGCCGCTCAATCATCTCCTTAAGGATAATGCAGAGTTTGTCTGGGAATCTGAGCAGCAGCAGGCATTTGATAATCTCAAAAGTGCCATCTGCCATGCTCCAGTACTACAACTTACAGATCGGAAACTGCCATCTATTATGGAGGTCGATGGATCAGGCACACACGTTGGTCAAGTAGTATTACAGGATCAAGGAAAAGGTATGAAGCCACGTGGCTATCACAGCGTCATTCTTTCTGATACACAGAGACGCTGGCCTATTCCTGAGATCGAGCTATTTGCCATTGTGGAGGGCTTCCGATTCTTTCGCCACATCTTGCTGGGAGCTCCTGAGACTATTGTTCGCTCAGATCATCAGCCACTGGTTTATTTCCAGTCCAAATCCACACTAAGCCCCAAACAGGCGAGGTGGTTGAATGAGCTCTCCGAGTACAACTTCCGAATAGAGCACATTTCTGGCGCGAAGAATAAGGTTGCAGATGCACTCACCCGTATTTCTACACTCTTTGAACTCACTGATTGTCTGCAACATATAGACGTCAGCGAGGTTCCAGTCATTGACATACGTCTACAGATTCTACATTCATTGCTCTTATATCTGCATCATTAGCTCATCAGCTTCACGACATTATTATATCTCAGTATGATCGTGACACATTTGCACAGACTATATTATCTAAGCTGGCATCATCGACATCATCACAGTCAGTCAACAATTTCGAGCTCATTCAGGGATTGATCTATCGCAAGACTATTTTTGGCAGACAGCTTTACATTCCACCTACTGCCAAAGTCCCTACAGATGACGGTGATATCACACAGCTTCGCCACATTTTACTTCATGAGTGCCACTCAGCCACTATTTCTGGTCATGTAGGCAAAAATCGCATGCTCCATCTATTGCGTAGCCGATATTATTGGCCAGGAATGACGAAGGCAGCCATTCAGTACATTCGGGAGTGCCCCGTGTGTCAACGCCAGAAAACGAGGAGACACAAACCTTATGGTCAGTCACATATACGATATTGTGTGCCTAAGACAAAATGGCTTGATGTATCTCTTGACTGGATTACTGACCTGCCTATCACCACTAATGGGCACGACAGTATATTTGTGGTAATGTGCCAATTCTCTCATCGCTGTCATCTCATTCCCTTCAACATGACCTGGACTGCTCAGCATACCGCTTCAATATATATGCAGCATATCTTCAAGCTCCATGGTCTTCCGAGGAACATTATCTCAGATCGAGACCCCAGATTTACTTCTACATTCTGGCAAACACTGTGGAAATCTACTGGTACGAGATTGTCTATGACGTCTTCACACCATCCACAGTCCAATGCAAGCAATGAAAGGAGCCATGCCTTCATTGAGGACATCCTCAGGTATTTTTCATTCTGTTTGATGCATGATTCAACATCCTCTGGTTCATAAACTGATTAGATAGTATTTTTCTCCTCAGGTGTCGTTGCAACGATACTTCAGCCAATACGTGGGAGGACAAGTTGCCTCTGGTGGAGTTTGCAATTAACAACACAGTTTCTGCAACTACTGGTTATTCACCATTTTATCTCGACTCGATGGCGCAGCCACTTTCGCCTTATGATCTGGCAATCACTATTCCGCCAGAAGCTCCTGTTCCAATACAGAATGCTATTCGAGATTATTTTGACCAGTACTCGGCTGTACATGCCAATGCGGTAGATAGCATTTCCCGAGCAGCAGAGATTAGCCAAGCCAGATTCAATAAGACTCACATGCCCCGGCAATATGCAGTAGGGCAGAAAGTTCTTCTACGGACCGAGTTTATCCAATGGACTGGTTTGACAGAGGCAGGCAGTCACTTTAAGCAGCCATATATTGGGCCGTTTACCATATCTAAAGTGCTCAGCCATGGACGTGCTTATGAGTTAGATTTCAGGGATCTCGATATTCGTATCCATCCGGTGCAGCCTGTATCCAGAATAGAGCTGTATAATTACGCAATTCAAGCACCTTTGCCTCTGCCACAGATGATCACCGAAGAAGGGCAACCACTGTTTGAGATATCACACATACTCTCAGATAAGATCACTAGAGGTGTCAAGTACTATTTAGTTCGATATGCAGGCTACGGCCCTGAACATGACACCTGGGTCAAAGCCACAGAGCTGACCAATGCAGCAAACATGATAGCTGCCTATGAAGGCTAACATTATATTAAGCCTAGTGCCCTTACTTCTTGTAATATATATACTAATACATGTCGATCATCTATATACCTTGCTCTTATTGCTTTGTCATTATGTTGCATAGAAGCAGGCAATTGATCCTTCCTTGCTAAAGGTGTAGTGAGCCTTGTACAAAATCATACCCTTGCACAGATGCGCATACATGCGGGTACCATATCTGTGAATAAATAAAAACTGCTATGCTACCTTTGCCAGGCCGTGGTTTGTCATTCGGATCTTATGGCCAGTAATCCGCAGCTACCGGATACTGAGGTGGACGGAGTTGTGATCCTGAGTTATGATTGACATACATAACTCAAACGAATTTCACATTAGTACGTTGTCGAATTCAATCTATGAAATGTTCGTCAGAGCGCGCGTACCGGACAAAAAAAACAAGGAGTCTGACAGATCGGGCGAGGATTTAAAGTGGACTCATAGAGACCCTCCGATATCTCGTTAAGCAGGGCCACTCCGTTTGCATTAAAAACAAGCCGAAATTTCGAATATTCGGAAGGGGCTCTCCGTAGTATTCCTGTGAACTTCGGGGGAGTAAGATCTCTGAAGGGAGGAAGAGGTGGATGCATTATATAAAGCCGTAAAAACGTCACTCTGAAATACGATACGAACGGCAGCGCTATATCTATCCGTAACGTAAACCTCGGAAGATACCTTGAAACGTCACTCTGAAATACGATACGCAATTCATGGGGGCTACATCCTAAGAACTGTAGGGCTAAATGCCTAAGGTGAGGGTTTAAAGTGGACTCAGTTCCCCCCGATATCCTAAAAACACCTTGAGGGACGCCTCATCAGTGTAAGAAGACATGTGTGGTACCAGCACAACAACAAAGACATCAAAGACATTTACAAAGGTATGCACCCTATATTGTCAGGTCACAACTCTTTTAAGAGGGGAGATCTGTCAGGGTTATGACCGATGACATATGTGTCATACGTATCATACCTGTCATACATGTCATACCATGTCATGCCATGACATATCGTGTCATGTCATATATTATAATGACATACAGTCGTCAGTACGGTCGACTATGACATGTACAGTCATACCATCTGTCATCCACTCACCTTGAGTGACACCTGTCATCGAGAGGCCAGGTATTGGCATCGAGATGGCAAAGCAAGATTAGTCTTGAAGAACCGAAGTGTTCTGAGAAGACTCATCTTCGCTTCAAGCATGAATTGAACAGCATGCGGGTATCACATGGCTTATTCGATCAGCCGATACTGTTGTTCACCCAATGCCCTCGGGTTCACAACCCAATTGTGGTAGCGCCTGAGAGGCGCGGGGGCATTGGCGTAAATGAGGTAGCATTGAGCTACAGCAGCACTTCTGGAGAAGAGTCTGCACTCATACCCACACATACGCTGCGCGTGCCGTTAACGTTCAATAATAGCCGCGCCATATATCATATATCATATCGCTTGCATTGCGATCCTTAAGAGCGGACATGGGAAGGGGGCTTGGGGGGGGCAGAAGGAGCGAGAGTGGGAGCACGCCCCGGTGCGAACGCCTGGACGCACACGTAGGGGCAGATGCCGTCGGTGTCCATGTGGCCGGTCGCGTGACGGCCCACAGGCGGACGCACGTCACGCACGGCATGCCGGTGCCGTCCCAGACGAGGTAGCGCCCGCCGATCTCGTTCTTTTTCCAGGTACCCTCGGGCGGGATGAATTTGCGCCTGCCAAGGGCATTAAAGGACCCGGCAGGCTCCTTCCCGCCACCACCACCGCCGGTGCGGGTAGCACCACCAGACGCCGGCAGAGCAGGCGCGGAGAGTCGGGCAAGGGGGGACTCATCTCGGAAAATCTTACCAAGCCGTAGAGTGAGGGAGGCGAAGGTGAAGTTGTGGTTGGTGCCAAGCTCGCGCAACACCACCAGATACAACGGCGTGACGTAGGGTGACTTGGCCGCGGACGATCGGAGGACGGTGTAGAGGTCCTCCACAAGGCTGCGGTCGGAGTAGTCAACGTACAGCCGGCGATGCTTGTCCGCGAGGGTGCGCACGACAACTAGTTGGGGGGCGGGCTCGATGGTCTCGTCAATCACGGTCGAGCGAAGGCGGACCCAAAAACGATGTGTGTCGGGGTCGCCAATGCCCTCCACCTGGTAGTGCAGGCGCCCGTCGTGCGGGAAAATGTAGGCGGACTCCTCGTAGAGGGAGAGCGCCATGCCACGAAGCACAGTTGGCAGCACAGTAAAAATAAGTTCGTTGATGGTGTAGTGGTAGACTTCGTACTCGAAGTCCAGATCCAGAAGTTTGAAGACCTCGTCGCGGGAAATAGGACCGAAGACCTGGGACATGTTCGCCAGCAGTACGGCGAAGTCAGTCTCGGAATCGGGTCCATCCAAGGAGAGGCCCACGTTCGACTTGAACCCATGGGAGCGAAGGAGCTTGGCCAGCTCCTCCCCATAAGCGAAGGCGTAGTCCAACTCCTCAGTAAACTCAGCACGTTGGGAAGCTCGCACAGGCGTTGATGTCCATACGCCGTTGCTGTGATGGAACTCGACAGCAGTGGGCGAATGCGATACCGGCGTAGGGCGGGTAATGAGCGTTGACATGGGCACCACCGGGTCGCCAGACGAATCCCCTGACGGACTGGAGGCACTGGGGGTAGGGGAAGCCCCGCCCGTGGGTCGGGCAGCGCGAAGGCGGCTGGCAAGCGTGATGCGTTCCGCAGACATTGTTGGGAGTACGTAACGCGAAATGTTGAAAAAGTTGGTGCGACAACGGTCGATGTGGTCGAGGACAAGGTGCTCGAATAATTTCCCGGTGTCAAAGGGCACGCGGGGTGAAGATGGTGGCGAAGAGGACGAAGGTGCTCTGCCAAATCAGGTGGAAAAATGTGTGAACCGCACAAGGTACGGGATCAAAGAAGATGAAAGCGTGAGCCAACTCGACAGTGGTGAGGCCCAACACCTAACAAAGACGGTGAAATAACAGTGGGTATATTCGCGACAACGGTGGAATATATGCGTTGTTATTTCTCCACAAACTCTGTGAAGCTGGGACGAGATGCTCGGGTGGTCTCACAGTCTAAGATGCATGGAAATAAAATACAGGGGGTTTCCCCCCCCCCACCACTGATGACGGAGCTGACCTGGCACCTTGGGTCGAGGGGTGACCGAAAGACCAGGGCTCCCTCCCCCAGAGGGGGAGTCTGTGTCTCCGTGAAACCCGACCGACCCAGTGACCATTTCTCCTTTCGCCCACCTCATGGACCCTTCATTGATGAAGTGGGGCGCCCGAAGATCGCGCGAGAAGGTGACCCCCGAATTTTTCCAAAAGTGCCGTATTTTTAATTCTGAAAATTCGGAATTAATTTCAGCCAATATTCGTCGAAAATGGCAAAATCGTGTTGTGGGGGTCCATATAGGGGCCGTTCATGGGGGCAATCGATGCCTATCGACTGCCCACTATGTAACCCCAAAATTTCGATTTCAAATGTCACTTGGGAGCGACTCTTTCCTGATTTTGAAAAAAATCGTCATTCGACCCCCTCGGCATAACCCCTTAAAAATGGGCATTTTTGCTTGCCGCGTGGTCAACGCGTCAGGAGTGGTACTGCATGACTCGACCCCCCCTTTGTAAAATTTGGCCTTCTAGTCGTCATTTGTATACTCCCTGCATATTCCGAATTGGTGGCAGTCGCACATAAGCAATATCCATGTGTGAAGGGGGTGCATTTTCGGAAAGCGTGTTCGAAATCGTCAAAAAGTGCCCCATAATTTATGAGCAGGACTATATTACTGTTGACTGTTCGACTGTTGACCGGTTGACTGTTCGACTGTTCCACTCCGACTGTGTCACTCGCACTTCCGACTTGTTCGATGTTAGAAGTTTCGAGTTTGCATCGGACCGCAGACGAGAGAGGGTCCACAATGACAATCGCACAGCTGAACAGCTGAACAGTCTTGAGTCTACAGTTCAACAGTGTCACAGAGTGAGCTGGGCTGTTCTTCAGCTAAAGTTAAAAGTAAGAAACTCAGCAGCAACTCACAGCTCGGTTTCGTCTTCATTACAGATGTGACACTGAAGAACCTGAGGGTAAAGGGTGTCTTGGTCCTCAGCTTGGGAAACTTAACTTGCGTTGTCGTGCGCCGCTTGCCATGTTTCTACGGCCCGGAAGGAATTGCTCTTCACCCGAAGTTGTCAAACGTGCGAAGAACGCGGCTTCACACCGCAGAGCTACCTCTCTGTTTCACACCCGCGCATATGCATATTCCGGTCGATGATTATTTTACTTTACAAAGCATCTTAATAGATTCTAGTTTTCTGGTGACAAGAAGGCGAAACTTCGCGCTGTTTCTTGAGCTATGACTTCTGTACGCTAACTTTGGAGCTCAAGACATTAGTCGTATGGCCGAGGAAACCGAGCGCACGTCATCAATTCTTTTTTTTAATCAAAAGCTACACTCAAAAGCTAAGCCCTCGACGAGATCTTCTCGACATCCTCGCGCCAGTCCAGCCTTGTGTCGCTCGGCACCGTTCGACTCAGTCCAACCTCAACCGAGCGGTACGCGCACTGCTCACCGAGTTTGTTGTCGAACCATGTCTCCATCGTGCTCGCTGTAGTTTTCCGTTCTGAGTGACTATTCCGTGGATCTTTCTGCGGATTCCTTTGCTAAAGTGCTCACATCTCCTCACGAAAGTCCCGCGCCACGTCAGCGGTTGTGAGCTGAGGCAAGTTGAGGCAAGGCGCGGTGCACTTAGCCGCACGAGTATTGTCGTTTATTATCACAACACCAACAACTCGTTTATGATTTCAGTACGTGCTGCGCCCTTAACGTAGTCCGCCACGTTCACTTTGAGCCCTCGAGAATGGTTCACACTTTCGCTCAGGCCGTATACTGTAAACGTGCACTGCGTGCACATCGCAGTGCCTTAAGCCACGCGTGGCTCACTGCTCGCGAGATCTGCTTGAGTCTCAAAGAAGACCCGCGTTTCGTTGCGCTTTGAGTGCTCGTGGCACGGTCACCGCAGGAAGCGACCACCTTCAGTTGCAAGCTTCGCAGGTAGGAGCTCCTTTCCACGCGTTCTCTATAGCCGCGGCACATTTGCGCGCGCTATGCTGTCTCGAAAGTGGGAACCACGCTGCACAAACCTCATCCCGGCGCAACCGGGAATTCCAGTAGCAAGGCTGCGATCTCACTTGCGCTGCTCGCGACGCTCGCTCGCTGTGTGCCAATGCCCCTATCGATAACTTAATCGTCTCGCCCCTCTCTCGAATGTTTCAGCATCTGAGAGCACGGGCTACGTTCTCGCTCGCCTTTTCGGCCATCCTTTAGGATCTGAGAGCACGGGACGCATCCCTCACTTCTTCGAGCATCTTTCGGCCTCTGCGAGCACCGGACGCATCCGAATTCAGGCCCTCGAAGTTGCGCCTCGTGTAACAGTGTGCGCCGCGCCGAACTGACAGGCGCAGTCATGCGAGACTGACCGAAACTGCACCAAGGTCGATATGCCGGTGGAGGCGCCGCAAGCCGTGCGGCATAACTCGCTCCCGCCTCTCAGCAAGGACAAGGATCTGCATTCGTTCCTCTGCAGGTATGTGACGTGGCACTCACGCCCCCAACGCCTGACACCAAGTTCCTCCATTGTTTTCACACTGTTGCCGCTTGCATTCTCCAACACGACGAGCATACAGATATTGTTGTGACCTGTGGTGTCCCTCACTTTGGGCGCTCGGATATTGTTGTGACGCAGCGTATGTCAGCATCAGTTACGTGGCTTCACAATGATGTGTGGTATATTCCCCCCCACCAGATTTCCAGGCTCGTTCGCGTTTCTTGTGAAGATCGGCCACCTATTTCGAGTCATGCATGTAGGGGCGGCTTGAGTCGCCTTCCTTTGGAGGTTGGGTACGGTGGATTCCTCGAGGAGGCTATACTTTGAGTCTCGCGTGTGAGCGAGGCTTGAGGAGGCCCCTTATCGGAGTTTGGCCAAGGGGGGCCGCCTTGCGAGGCCACGATGAGCATGCTTCTTTTGAGAGCAGTAGCGAGGCCTTGTGCAGGACACACCGTGACTTGCGATAGCTGTGCCCACCTGCTTGCCGCCAACAATGCTGCTTGTCCGGTATGCCAACTCTTGAAACACACCTGCCCAACCCCCTGAGCCACATACATCCCCACTCCAACCACTTGCGCTCTCTCGTCCCCCTATCTGAGGCCGTGTGTCGCTTTGTCGTGAGCCCCTCCTTCTCGTCCATATAGGTTGCTGCCAGATGGTGCTCGGCTCTCTTACATCGCATGGGGGCAGGAGTCCCTCTGTGGGGGTCCCTCGGCTAGGGTTTGCATCTGCATGTCCTCGTTCCTGGGAATACGGTGCAGCTTGCTAAAGGCCCTTTCGCAGCTATTGCTCGGCTGTGCACAGCAGAGTCCTCACCCCATTGAAGTCGCTGAGCATACATAATTTTCTCCTTTCAAGTAAAACAGTATCGAAGCTTGCAGTGCCTCGCCGGCGTGCGCGATCTGTGACAGATCGAGCCGCTCGATCTTACAGATGGAGCAGGCCGGATCATATTATGTATGTAGAGACGTCGTCTCTATATGCATCGTCTCGTATGTATGTAGAGACGTCGTCTCTATATACATCGTCTCGTATGTATGTAGAGACATCATCTCTATATACATCGTCTCGTATGTATGTAGAGACATCATCTCTATATACATCGTCTCGTATGTATATAGAGACGATGGCCTCACTAAACATCGTCGGACCTTGCCCGGTAACTTGCAGAGAGCCCCCCGTTTGCACCCCGTGTCGTCGAGAGTCTTTCTCCTTGTACTCCTTGGCCCAGAGCGAACCACTCCCCTTGCACCCCGTAGCTAATAGAGAGCCCACCCCAGCCTGACGTAGCTCCTACACCCCCTTCTGTGTGCACCAGGTATGTGCAGCCCCCATCGCGTTCACCTCAAGTGCCGCAGGCATGCCGGAGCTGTCACACACCTTCGCGGAGATCGGCGTCAGCCTCGGTGAGTTGGGCCTCCACGAAAGGCTCGCCTGGGCCTGGTGCGGAAGCGCGAGGGGGAGATGCCCCTGGGCCCGGTGCGGAAGCGCGAGGGAAAGGTGCCCCTGGGCCCGGTGCGGAAGCGCGAAGGGGAGGTGCCCACCTTTTGAGGGGATGGTGACGCCGTTCATACACGCCCTTACGGGAGCTGGACTCGAGCCCCGCGCACAGGCAGGCCGGAGGGCGGGGGGCAGCTTGGCCTCTCAGTGTTGGAATCTGCAGTGTCTGATTATTTTGGTGGGAAGACAGACTTGGGCTGCTATAGCTCACAGAAACTCAAACGCTGAGAAACCCTAAGTTAGTGCCCTGGAACCCTACAGCACAGATCAGAGCCATAGGAACAAAGACAACAGCAACGATACAGATACAGTGCAGTGATCATATCACTGCTTTGACTGTGTTGCTGGACTGTCACTGTGAGATGGATCTGAGAGTTGTAATGGTTTGTAGGATCTGCGAGTGGCGTGTGACCAACATCCGTGAACTTTCGCCGAACATCGCCATGCATCGCCAAATCACGACCATCAAATGATGATTTGGCACTTAGCTTCGTGGCGTTTCGCCGAGCGAACAGTTTATTTAGTTTATGAATTAATTGTGCTATTTATTTTCTGCGATGCTACCTACCTGAATTCCAAAACTTGGTGCCCCGGGGAATGGTGTGGTTGGCGACTGCCAGCTCCCTCAAACAACGCTCCAGCTTTAATACACGCGCTTCCAAGCCATGGCCACACGGCGCCCCGCGCGGCAGCCTCCCTGGCGCGTCCAGCCTCCGCGGACCCACAGCGTGGAGAACGCAGCTGGGAGGCGCCGCAGAGGCAGGCTTCGGGCCGTGCTTCAGCCAAAGCTATCCGAGCTCAACAGGATCGGAGACGTCATCTGGCGGACATCGAGGGTGGCGGAGGTAACGACGTTCCTCCTCAGCCGCCACAGTTCCCACCTGCCGCCGTAATCATGCATTTTGGCATCACTGCTTGTGTCTGCAGACCCCCGCAGAGCCGCTGATGCTCTTTGGTGCTCCGCAGGGATTTCTGGGCTCTCTGCTGTGGAGCGGCGGCGTGCGCTGGAGGTGATCAAGGCCCTCCTCATTGTACCCATGCCTTGCGCCACCTACGCCGTGAGGCAACAGCGTGAGGGAATGTGTGCGAGCTCACTTTGGGCCTTGGGAATGCCGACACTGGGTTTGTGTCCACGGCTCTATGTACGGCTGGTGTTCCACAGCTGTCATTCATACGATGCATTGCGCAGGCATGACGTGAAACAAATCATTGGGGCAGTTTGCCGTGGCTGTAAATGCCATATTGGCTCAAAAGATGGAATGTTTCAGGCCTCGCACTTTGGTTCCGGTTTCGGTAACACTGCGGGGGAGTTTCGGGCATTACTAGGCGTTGTGCGCGGAGGGGGAAGTCCACAAAATGTCGACAGAGGAACGTCGGCTCGCCCTGCAGGTAAGGCGTGCTGAGGGCTTGGCGAAGGGGACGCGCTGGCTTGTGCATGTTGGGCAACGAGCCACGCCACGCCGATGGTCAGAAGTTCGGCTTTCATGCCATTCCAGGCTGTGCAAGAACTTGATCTCATGGAGGGACTTATGAACAAAATGTCACTGTATTGCTTTTTATATACTTTTGTTCTCCGCGCGAGCTGCATCTAGGGAAGCAGTTTAATTGATTGCTGGAAAGTGGGTGCGTGTTTACAGGAGATTGCTGCAAGCCAGACTCGGACTGAGGCAGCCAATGTAAAGCGCCTATTGCCCTCATAGCTTGAGGCGGAGTTGCAACCAATGTAATAGAATATAAAGAATCGAGTGTAGGTCGTGTTCATGTGAATACAGTATATGGAGTTGCGAGTTCCACTCGTTCGAGTGGTATATGCAAATAAAATATTATGTCAAGCTAGTTTGAAAATCACAGTGTTTCTAAGATGCCTACTGGTCTAAGTTAACGTTAGCAATGTAAGAAGTGCTAGCTCCTCCTAGTTAATGCTTCCGGCAACCATCAGAGATGTAGCTACATGCGAGAAGCATTGCACCTGCAGTAACATATGGCGGAGGGGTGTTAGTGCAGTCGATCATTGATATACAGAATTGAGAGGGAACAGTCGAAGGATGACTTGGTTACACTCTCGACACGTGTCATCACGTGTAACTTGAAGCTACCAAGGACTTATTCCCAATCGTATAGTTGTAATTGTAATAACGCCCATCGTAACATGGTCACGGCCGGCCTCCGACGATCGTTGCGCCCAAAGCCACTGCACGGATGAAACACGCTTCAAAAGTGTCCATATACACAAAGTAATTGTACACACAGCAGCAGGGCAGTCCACATTCCGGACAGAACCCTCGCATCACCCGTCAAACCATGCACACCGATGTCTTGCATAAGCAGCCCGCGTCTCCAACGATACATACAGTATACTGCAGTACCAACGCACAAATACTGCCGTCATGCCTCGACGGCCAGCAGAATATCCCCCCTCAGAGCATAACGGGGAGTGATGATCGGACACAGAGCACCCTGCCGGTGCCGGGCTCCGCGTACACGCCTGTTCGCACGCCGAGCCAGATCATCCGTCGTGTAGAGTGGCGCGTGCGTGCGTGCTCGAATTATTCCCATACCCTTCCAATGTCCGGCATCTGACACCCCCAGCGTAGAGAAAGCACTTTCAGCGTCGCCAATCGCCTCCAGCGTAATCTCAATGTCCCCAACACACCTGCGCTGCGCCTGGAAGTGTCCCATGCCTGTTATAGTTCCCCACACGAATCATACATGTCTGACCTTGCTGAATCTCCTCTTCAGAAAATGTGGCCTCATGTCAGTAATCGTGAGAAGGCAGTCCGTCGCCAAGCGCCCTCCGAGATATGACAGGTGGGACCTCCGCCGACTTCTGCAGTCTTCTTACCCTTCTGTTTCTCGTACAGCTGTCGGTATAATGATTCATGCACGGTATATCCACCCAGCCGCAAACAATTGCTTATAAATATATGAGCATATGTCCCACAACAAGTTTTCGGTATTTTTTTGACATTCGCGCGCGGTGGGTTTGGGAGTTTTGATGATTGTTAAGTGGTGTAAATTGGGTGAGGTGTGAGTTTTATGCATAAAACTTGATATGCAAAGTATCATGTCGAAAAAGTAAAAATTGAAAAAGTTATGGATTATTTTGGTTTTCAGATTTGATAACTTTTTTGATGCTGACTTTTTCGCAGGCTGAAAACCTAGGCCAGAGGTCTTTGTGGATGATGAAGAATGGCGACTTTTGGGTGTGGATGATGATGATGATCTTAAAGGTGACATAGGATGACGTCATGCATGACTCGTCGTCAAACGAAAGTGGGACCAGAAAGATAGCGTTTCTGACAATAACGAATGTGCCACCTCGCAAGATGTTTAGTT